>LKEA01000006.1:528959-546137 GCA_003795315.1 Cytospora schulzeri | reverse complement strand
TTCGTCGACTTGGCGACGATCCTCTATGCTCCGAGCATAGCGTCAAGTCTACCATGCCACGTGGATACACCTGGTGATTACTACAATAAAATGCAAGGTTTCGGTGATTACAACATCTTTTGGTGATTACGACAACTATTGGGGATGACAATATCCTTCCGTGATTACAACAACTCTTGGTGACTACATCCATATAGGGATACACCCTCTCGTACTGCAAGGATGGAGATCAGCAATTACACGCAAGCAAACAGCCGTCCGTTCCTCAGTGAGCGTTACTGCTGTCAGTTCACGGAGTATCTGAGAATCTGATCCAGCTATTTCTGATGAAGGAGTACAATATTCGCTGAAATTCGGGACTCTGCGTCCTTGTCTTAGACTATGCCTCTGAATCCTAATCTCGACTGAGACATTAGATAACAAGCCTGCTACCCACACCTGTACGTACTCAGTAGCGTAACGGGGCAGGGCCCGGGGAGAAGCCGCATTCATGGGTCACTCCGCTTCTCTCTGTGCCTTCTCCGGATTTGCCAGCGCCTCCACATTCCATCGTGGGTCCTGACTCTCGGTTACAGGGGCCCATCCGAGTTGGATCTTTTTGTTTTGTATCAAATCATCAGTATCAAGCCCCAAACAATATCCCACGCACGCCTTCCCACGAAGAGAAAGAGAGAGAGAGAGAGAGAGTAGAAATAGGGAGGGGGAAAAACAACTCACCTGCATAGTCTTCTGGTCCCAATCCTTAGTAAAGCTCCGGACCTTGCCCCCCTCGACCTCAAATATCGCAGCCGCGCACCACCGCGCGTGTCTCCCCGTCGCCTCGATGCCCTTATACGGCTTCCCGCTGTGGCTCCCCTCGGCGCTGTACCGCAGCAGCACGTGCCCGTCCTTGGCCCACGCCTGGTCGAACCGGATGATGCGCAGGTCGTTCACCGACTGCATGACCTTGGAGTGCGACTCGGCGTAGTCCATCGGCGTCTGGCACCCGGGGAACGTCGCCGGCGCCCAGAACCACGAGTCCGCGTGGCACAGGTGCTGCACCGACGAGGCGCCCTTGTTCTCCGTGGGCGAGTAGGCTATGGCCATGTATTCCTTGCATAGCTCGATGTTTTCCTGTCCCGGATTACAGCGTCAGCTTCGAAACACGAAGGCGAATGAGTGTCTCGGGTGCTCCGTCGCATCTTATTGCTTACCTCCTCTTCCGGAGTTTGTTTGGTTGTGATGACAGATGGGGGGTATTCACGGGGAGCCATGGTGTTGAAGAGGATCTCTAATTCGTTCGGGATCGTAAGAAAATCTTTAGTTGTATGTTGTTTCTAACGAAGAAAAGCCAGATGCGATAGCTATTATCACAGTTCTCTTATATCAAGGCAATGGGTTCCATAAGTCAACTGGTAGGAACGAGAATGAAGTCATTGTGATGCGCTTCAGCCGTTCAGGCCGTGACATCAGGGCATGGATCAGCGTGGCATAGGGCTGTGATTTAGAGTGGAGGTACATGGTACATATGTAAGGAGCCAAAATCTGACAACTACCTTTTGTGGGCAATAGACAAAACATAATAATCAAGTAGCTGCGTAGTTATTAATTATGGGTGTACATACGAGAAAAGGGTTGGAGCCATGATCATACACGAGCAGTACAGTACATTCAGGGCGGTGTCATTGTACCACACCACTACTCATGGCCTCAACTCTCTTACCAAGCGACGACCCTCCACCATTAGACAAATATTTGGGACCGTTTATGAGTACATACCCTCCAGGTATCTATCGTACAAAGCTTCTAATCGGACACACACAAAGTCTATCACTCATGAATATATGCCAGTGGCTTAGCCACTGCTTCCTGTATCAACTAATCAATGACGAGGATCGTGAGAGCAAAATTGGACAGGACTAGAGCCTCATGATCGCCAGAAGCAGCGAGAATTTGTCTTTGTTCTATGAATGCTGGTAATGGTGGACCCGACGAGGCGGGTCGGGGAGGCGCAACTGCGACGCTCCCAATAGTAAAACACGGAACACCACTGGCGCCCATTACGATTCTCTTTCGATGAATCGGTATGCGTCCTGCAGGTTCATCCCCGTATGAACTTGACCCTGGCCCCAAGCGGAAGCCTGAGGCTCCACCCAGAACCTACCGATCGAGCTTCCGTGGCGGGGGCAGCAGATCCTTCGAATTCCCCAGAAGTCCTCTCACTGAAAATACGAGAAGGCCTGGTAGTTCTCTCCGCTGAGCGAGGGGTCCAAGTTTATGGGTGCTAATGGCGCCGGAAATTCTGCAATGGTCGAGAACTCCGTGTACCCCCCATACTGCTGAGGGGACGGCTGAGAACTGGCCGAGGACTTTCCACAAAAGCCATACTGAGGGAAAGGCTGGGCAATGACAGGGGACACTCCATACACCCCATACTAAGGGGAGGGCTGGGCGATGGCACTGAGATAGCCCCCACGCAGCATAGGTCGCGGATCGAAGCCAAGGTCGTCGTAAGCATCACTGGTGCGGAACTTGGGAGGCTCTTCCACATTCTCCGGACCCGGTGCTATTGGTGCAACCGGAGTAGGGCCCGTGTGGTTTGCCGCAGTTGTTGAATTCTCTGTAGCAGTCGCGAGGTCTGCGAGATGCTGAAGGCTTCGGCTAGCGGTGGCTTCGACAGCGGAACTTGTCGAGGGGCGGAGAGCTTCACGAATCTTGACACGAATCTGCTCATCCCAATTCGACGGCGCAATGTTTGCCTCCAGCAACCGGTTGAGTAGCTGGTTAGCCTCGTCACGCGAAGCTTCAAGTTTAGCCAACTCGATCAAGCATAAGGCGACCAAAGATGTGAAATGATGGTTCAGAGGGCTGATCATCTGTGGGTGGGTGGTGAGGAGGCTGACAGATTCCCTCACGGCCCAAGACACGTCTGTCAGCAACGAAGAGGGCATGAAGAGAAATGCGAGCAGCCGGCAGTGCCAATACGCAAGATGCAGTACAGGCTCAACTTCCGAGGGGATGTCTCCGGGAAAGTGAGCACGCCACATCTCCATATTCAGGTGGAAGGTAGCTGCAGCTCTGGCTCCAGCCCCCGGCGTCGAGTTCGATGGGGCAAGGACTGACGCGGGCACCCAATGACCCATGATGTATGCCAGCACTATATAAGTTAGCATGACGGCGGACAACTCTTTCAACCAATAGCGAAAACTTACAAGTAAGACGGTAGTTGGCTTCGCCCACAATTGGCTTGAGATTGTGGGGCAAAACCACTGTGTCGCCGGAGATAACCAAGGGAGTCGCAGTCGAAAGCGCATTCCATCGATCTAGAACGACCAGCGTCCACCAGGCCCTAACCCGAATGCACTGCTCCGATTGGGGATTGTCCACTTCGCCCAGAGCGACTGCCTCTTGTGGAACAGACATCGCATAAGCCACTCCAGCAGCTCGGCCAAGAAGGGTGGGCTTGGCTGGTCCCTCGTGTTCTCCTCGCAGTGAAGCAGGTCCGCAGTTGTCAGTGTTGATGATCATTAGGATCAGACACTGGAGGTGAATGAGATCAGAAAACCGAGAACGCTTACCGCCCTCGGCTTCGAAATCTGCGAGCAGCCGGTTTGCATTGGCCAGACTCCCGTGTACATTGCGCACGGCGAAGGAGCTCATTGCAGAGTTGAGGGCTTCGACAAAAGCGTTGCGTAATGGGGGACTGCATTGTGCCAAATGCGCGTTGAGGATCTCCTTGGAGCTGGGAAGGAAGGGCAAGACGTGATGCACAATGCCTTGATATCTGCAGGTACACGTCAGTCAGACAAGCGCGGGGTCCAAATTTGTGCAGAGGAACTCACGCGGCATATGCTTCATCTCCAATCTCCAGCAGTACGGTGCTTGGTTGTTGAGGTTGAGAAGCGTGCGAAACCTCAGGTACCACATCCACATCCACATCAGCGCCAACACCGACGCCAACGCCAACACCGACACCGACACCGACATTAACGTCAGCACCCACGTCAACGCCCACATCGACGCCCATATCCATATTTGGCGGTCTCGAGGGTGTTGAGCTAGAGTTTTCCCTTGGAAGGATCGGCTTCAATCCGAGGCCGTTGGCAGAATAGGAAGCCTGTTGAGAAAAGGCAGGTCGCGGCTCAGCTGGCCAGGCAGTCTGCCTGATTGGGGAAGGGGTTGAGAAGTTTTCGGAAGAGATGTGAGAAAACGGTCGCTTTCGGGACTCGTCGGTTTGTATAGGAGTGGCGTAGGCCTCGGCGAGGTCACGTCTGGGTAGTGTGGCCAGCTCGCTAGCCAAAGCCTCCGCTACAGTTTGTCCTCCAAGCTTGCCCTCGATGGAGTGGATTCGGTCGGCGAGCTCTTTGATATAACCTTTGGAAGGTCCTCGCTTTTGCGGCACGCGACTAAACAAACAACGAACATTTGAGCGTCGGCAATTGGAACAAGCCTCCTCTCCTGTCTCCGAGACAGCGTCACACTTGACCTTCTTCCTGCGACACTCGTCACAGGCCCTGCTAACCTTGGATCGCTTGCGCGGAGGTATATCACCAACACCGTACTGCGCCTGGTCTAATCCCATGGGGACAGCGGGAGCGAGATGGGTAGGCTGCTGTTGGTGATCCAAGTACGAGGCATGGGCATGCTGGGGATGTGGTGCGTGCTGCGCATGTTGAGAGTGCTGAGGCTCCTGTTGGGAATCAGGATGAGGCATAACATGCTGCAGGCTGTGCTGGAGGTCCTGCTGTATGCTGGGCGGTATGTTCTCTGGGAGTTCAGGCAGGCCGTGGTCCTGGCCCTGCATATCGGCATCTTGTTGATCCTGCAGCTGCTGGAGACTCTGGAGGTTAGGCTCTTGGGATTCAAAGTCATTCTCTTCGGCACTTGAACCGCCAACGACGCCAGAAATGGCTTGAGACATTTGGGCTGCAAGCTGTAGCTGCTGGATCTGGTCTTCACCAGGGCCGCCAAGCTGCAAGTCCTCGGCGTTCACATCGGGGCGAGATGCCCGTTGAGGTGGCGTTGGTGGTTCTGCATGCTGGTGACCTGGGTGTTGGTCGAGTTGGCGGTCACCTTGGAAAAAAGATGCCTCAGAATCCTCAACACGAGGAGATGGATACTGCTGCTGAGAAGGCTGAGGCGGTTGAGGCGATTGAGGCTGCTCATGTTGGATATCCTCAGGGACAGCCTCAACCTTGGGCGCTGCAGGCGCCTCAAGCATGTCCTTGTCCATTGTCGCCAATTCCAAGGCTATGATAAGTAGCGAGCTTCCAAATGTTACAGGTTAGAATGGAGGTCGAGGAAGTCTAGCAAACGAGGGCTTGACTATGACTCCAGTCAATTGTTGGCATGGAAATTATGGCATCGATGGTCGCGTCGCGTTTGTTTTGTGGGTCAAAGCCCGCGACGAAGTGACTGCCCAACGCGCAAGTTTGGCCTGGCAAGAACGACGCGTCTTCACCTTCGACACATCGGACGATAAGACTTAAATGGAATGAACTGGTCAAAGGACACAGGGTCCTTAACAGTAGATGGACATGTTAGCCGACAACCACCAAAAGACACAGGAAGTGTGATGAATCTCATTATGATTGAAGCACGATAGCAACTCTAAGTGATACGAAAGCGACAACAAAGCCAACTTCGCTTGGTCATGGGAGTGATTTGATGATATTTGGGACATGCTGTGCTTGGTTGACACATTGGTATATATGTAGTGGAAATGGAGTGATGGTTTGATATGATAGTAGAAACAAGCGACACTTACCTTGACAGGCGGACCAGACTGGCGATGGAAATATGATGATGCGCGACGGAAGAGGAAGAACTCGAGGCCGACGAAGGACGGAGTTTTTAACGGAGCGAACATGAGTTTTCAGGCCAGCTTGAATTTGGCGCCGGGGCCAAGTGGTAGCACCCCGTGAAGTTAAACCTATTTTAATTCGAATTCACGAGTGGCTCGTGCACATTTACACTATCTGTACTGGGTCTTATCGATACGTGATTGAAGTGATACTATTCCAATGTTCATTCAAGCCTGACAGTTTACTGGATTTTCCTCTGAATAAAAACAAATACTTTACCTAGGCACTAATTAGTATGTTGTTCTTGGAACTCAGAATCAAGGAAAGTGTACAAAATATCACAGTCTTCACCTGCAGCCAGCCATGGCTGAACTCCCATAATACGGTCCATCTCTTATGTGCTTTCTTCCCAGGGTTAGCAGCAATGCAGACCGAGACTTGGGATTGTATTTATATATATACCTAGGTATATATAAAGCTTCAGCTCCCGTACAGTCAGCCTCAGCTCAATATCAGAGTCATAGTATTCGCTTCTCCCATAACTCAAAATTGTTCCACCCACTCTTCATCACTCCCGAGGCACTTCTGTCTCCTCTCCTTCCACCCCATCCTGATCGTCCCCGTTCATCTCCTCCATCCTCTTCCCCCAGAAACCCTTCCCATAACTCACCAGAATCTCCTGCCCCTTGGCAATCCCAACCGCCTTCCCCTTGTCCTTCTTACCAGCCGGCAACACAAACACCGCCATCGCCTTCTCCCCCCTCCTGGCATCCCACGCCTCGCAGAACTCTGCATTCGGCCTCACGGCCCCGGGAACACCGCGGTAGTCATTCACGAACCGCGCCTCGTTGCCCATCCGGGCCGCGTCCACGGCGACATCACCACCCCGGTCCAGCCAGAGGTCATAGTCAGATGACGAATGTGCCGCGGAGCCGGCGGGGTGGCACTCGCCGAGGTACGGGAGGATGAGGCTTCCTGGCGGCAAGGGGCGGCTTGC
The DNA here is from genome assembly GCA_003795315.1 of Cytospora schulzeri. NCBI lineage: Eukaryota > Fungi > Ascomycota > Sordariomycetes > Diaporthales > Cytosporaceae > Cytospora > Cytospora schulzeri. Next base: position 539,357 of record LKEA01000006.1, on the reverse strand, counting down.
AAAGAGGCCGGACTGGCCGTTGGCTGGGTGTCGAGGGTCGTTGATGGGTGTGATTTTTACATTAGCACACGGACCGGGCTTAAGCTCGCGGGGAATCTCGCGATAGTCCCCTTCGGTAGGGGTTGGCTTGGTCCGGAGTGATTGTAGTTGTGCTTTGCTGAGGGTTGGGGAGTAAGCCGGAGAGGTGAGATAGGGAAAGCCTTCGGGCCAGTTCTTGGGCAGGTTCTGTTTCTGGCCGCCCATCGCCCTCACTTTCTGGACACGCTACCCGGAAGGTCCTGCGTGAAACCTTCCAATGTTGTAGTGGTGGAGTGAAGGTTGTGCTTGTATTGAAGGTTCAGCGAAGAAAATTGGGACTTATTGGACGGCGCGGCCCGTTTAGAGTCTAAGTTCGCACCTGAGTAAACACTGGAATAAACTGTTGAATCGCATTACTCTAATGTTATATCGCTGGCTCACTTGATACGGTGAAAATGTACATTTTCGGGTTTCCTCCATGCCAGGAAATGCTCTCATAGTCGCCGAGAACTATATATTCCAAATTTAATTCGATATAAGCTGTGTAGGGGCAAGTGTAAGTAAGTAAGGGTCATGTAAGTGTAGCCGTCCTCCTTTCTTCAACGTCCGACTCCACCCCATGGGGCCATTCGGTTATATAAGGAGTGCTAGAATGGACTGGAGGCATAACTTCAAATATCAATTACAAAGTAGTGAAGACTCTTCAGAACAAATTCACAATACATTGTAAACTGTATAAATCATCATTGATGTCTCGGGGGATTTTCAGACGACTGTCCAAGTCACCATGACGTCAATCCTCTGCACGGTCAATGTGTACGGTAGCATTATAGATAATGGCGTGCATTCCAGTGGTGAACTCCAACTATGAGAGCGAAGCCATTCCAAACACCTTGGAGACTCAGTCGTTCTTCCATAAAACTTCAGGACGTAGAAGTTGTTTCCTCGAAATCAATCCCCATACGTACCTGTCGTACCTAACACACCAAAAACCAACAAAAAGATGTCATCCCTACGAACAATCAGCAACGCCCTCCGCGCACCTCGGGCTCGCACCCTAGCGCACCGCCACTTCCTCTTCCCCTCCCCAGCCGCCTCCTCAACCTCAACCTCAACCTCAACCTCACCAAAGCCGTCATTATACTCCCCCTTCCACAGCACGTCAGCCTCCCGTTTCGCCTACAAGGACGACCAGGACCGCGAGTCGCTCAAGCCCCAGTCCACCCAGGGCAGCATGAGCGGCACCGACCAGGACGCGGCCGACAGCGACGCCGCCTTCGACCCGTCCACCACCCGCCCCGAGACCGAGAAGGACCAGGCCCAGGAGGCGTCGGGCGGGAACCCGCTCGAGACGAGCGGCGCCAACCAGAGCAAGTCCAAGCCGCTGGGGGAGTCGGGGGGCGGGGAGACGCATGGTGTGACGAAACAGGAGAACAAGAAGTCGAGCGGCGGTCATAGCCCTCAGAAGAAGGGTTAAGCTGCGGGCTGGGTTTGTTGGATTTTGGTCGTTCAACATAGTGTGGACTTATTTGATGGGGAGGGAAAGGGTGAGGGTGAGGGTGAGCTTGAGGTGTTGGCGATTTCCCATAGCAAAGAGGCGTTGAACACTTTGTAGGTGCGATTCAGGGAGGTCAGGAGTTTCATTGCCTTGCATTGCAGCATAATTGGGCAATGGCAGGTATTCATCTCAGAATTTGTTAAACCCATTAAACTCGACCCTGAACGCCTCTGCTCGTACATGCTCTCCCAAAATGCGCTTCATACGTGCCCGCCCCCAGAAACCCCAAGATCAGTAGGAAATTTACCCATACAGCCCATCCGGGTCCTCGTCGTCCTCCTCATCCTCCTCGGCCGGCTTGCCCTCCTTCTCCCACATCTTCTTGATCCTATCCGACGTGCCCTTCCGCCTGGGGTCGTACTTCTTCAGGTCCGTCCGGCACATGGGGCAGGTGCCCTTGAGCTGCAGCCAGGGCGCGACGCAGTCCAGGTCGAAGCGGTGGCTGTGGTGGCACTGGAGCTGCACCACGAGGGGGTACTGGTCGTCGAGGAACTTCTCGGCGCAGATGGGGCAGGCGTCGTCGGGCTTCAGGCCCTTCTTGGGCACCCGGTCCAGCACGTCGAGGAACTCCTGCGACACGCCCTCGACCTCCTTGGGCAGGTGCATGATGTCGTTCTCGAGGCCCTCGAACAGCGACTGCAGGAAGTCGCGGTTGGTCGCGTTGGGGCTGTCCTGCGCGAGCGTGCTGATCTGGTCCTGCAGCAGGCGGAACAGGCCCACCATGTCTACTGGGGTTGGTATCGCGTGTGGGTTGTGTCGCTGGTGGGGGGAGGAGGTCGAGTCCGTCGCGGAGGAGGGGTCGTCGCTGATCTGGTGGAGCTGCGAGTTGAAGGACGACATGTCGATCTGGCGCCGGCGACGGGGAGGAGGGGTCCCCTTGATGCCGTGCTCAACTTTGGAAAATATCAATCATGTTAGCTTTTGTCGGCGCAGTGGTTTGAGAGGCATATCGCATCGCATCTGGAGGACTGCTGCCCCTGCAGCAAGCGGTGTTCAGGTGCCAGGCGAGAGACGGCCACTTACCTTCATACTGCGTTGCCATGGCTGAAAATTGCTGTACGCTGGAGAGTTTGGACAGTTTCGGGCGGTCTTTCTTTAACACGTGGTAAGACGATCAGATCTGAGACCGACGGTTTGACGGGGAGATTGGTTATTGGGTAAGTATGTATATGGGAAAATGGTCTTGGATGGAATGGCCGAGCTCACGTCAACCCCACGTTGCCTGCCAGGCACAGAGAAAGCTGATGACGCCCAGCTAAGCGTCCAGGTCCAGGCACTGGGCGCGTGCCGGAATTCAGGGTCCACTACTAGCTACTAAGCCGCTCGGCCTTCCGATTCAAAGTTCAAGTCCATTCGGCACTTTATTTCAGATCTCGGTGAATCCTCCCAGCAAAATCTCGAAAATTGTAATGTTCTGGCTGCCATAAGCAATTCCAGCTGCCATAAGAATTTCGTATTTAATATGTACTGACATATTTAGTTCGACCTTGAAATCCATGACACGATTACACGCGCCTGCAACATCCATCGACTAACTGTGTACTATGTCCAGGTGTAGAACACCCGTGAACTGCCGGGGTACCCGAACAGTGGATAACGTTATCCAAAACATGAATTGACATGAACCAGACTTGAGCAGCGGAAGCTATTGTGGGGCCCCTCCAAGATGGAACTTTACTGTCTGTATAAATGACGTTCGTCTCACATGCTTGGTCCTCAAACGACATGGACAAAGGACTGAACTTGAACTGCCTCGAGCCCCGTAACGTTTTCACATCACCAGTACTACTACTACACTAAACCACCAGCCTCAATTGATTCCCCCTTTACCCAGACATTCATATCGACCATCCTTCAGTAGAATAAAAACCCCAAACAACAATGGCAACAGCAGCAGTCTTCGGCTCCACCGGAGCCGTCGGTTCAAAGATTCTGGAGACCCTCATCGCCTCCGACGTCTTCCCAACCATCAAGACCATCTCCAGGCGCGCACCCACGGCCGAGTCCGCCAAACTCGAGGCCGTCGTCGAGGCCGACTCCTCCAAGTGGGGCAGCCTGATCTCCACGCTCGACCCCAAGCCCACCATCGTCTTCAACGCCGTCGGCACCACGCGCGCCGCGGCCGGCGGCATCCAGAACCAGTGGAAGGTCGACCACGACCTGTGCATCGAGAACGCCAAGGCGGCCAAGGAGGCCGGCGTCAAGACCTACGTCTTCATCTCCTCGGCGGGCACGCGGACGTTCCTCAGCGGGTACCTGCCCTACGCCAAGATGAAGGTGGGCGTGGAGGATGCCATCAAGGCGCTCGACTTTGACCACGCCATCATCCTCCGGCCCGGTGCCATCCTGGGCGAGAGGGATGTCCCCAAGAACAAGCTGTTTGAGGACTTCATGGGGAGCCTGCACAAGATCAGCCAGGGGCTCCAGGACAGGTTTGGTAGGTTTATCCGGCTCTGGCTTTCGCACCACCGGATTGGAACAAAGATGCTAATTACCTCTCACTACAGGCCAGGACCAGAGAATCATCGGAAGGGCGGCGGTAGTAGCTGCGCGCATGGCGGAGGAGGGGAAGGCCCCGTCAAAGTTCTGGGCGGTCGAACAGGCTGACATTGTGAAGTTCGGCAGGGACGAGTTCAAGGAGTGATGAACTCGTGTGCCCCCATCGATTGCGGCTGGCTAGAGGATGGATATCTGAGGCTGAGAATCGGTGCATGGCAAGGTCACCGCCGCGCGTCCCGCGGGTGCGAAGCGTTCCGGAGGAGGAGGAAGAGGAGGAGGAGGAATAGTATGGTTGCCAATGGGTCAGGGGGTTGTGATGGGAGGGATGGATGGGATGTACATACATGGAGTACACAGTACGAGCCCGTTTCCTGATATTTACGTCTTGCAAATGATACCAGAATAAAATCGATATAACCCAGTCTGATTTGTCGTGTCGTACGAGAAGGGGGCAATAGATCCGATCAACCAAGGAATGCGACGGTGGGATTGTCATATAATGCACGCGATAGATACGACGGTGCCACCTTTTACCACCGGCCCGTCCCAGAATGCTGGTGGCCACGGTCCCAGAGCAACAGAGAACTTGCACCTGATGGTTCAAGCTGGGACTACTCCCCGAAGGAGGGAAAGGGGCTAGACCTCTGGTGTATGTTACACTCACCTAGGTAGCCCGAGGTCGCGATCCTTGCAAGACGGCTGCTCCCCGTAGTGTACCTACCGTGCTCATGACCTGGAGGAAAAGCTCCGCATGGGAATCCAGATTCGGAGCCCACTGCTCAGGGCTTCCCACACACAGGCTGACAGACATATGTCGTCCAGGTAGGATCATTGTGAGGCTGAAGAAAAAGCAACTATGCCAAGTATTTCAAGGTCACCCATGCAGTAAAAACTCTTACGATCTATTGGAGGCTATCCTACCTTCTTATTAGATCCGACTGGCTGGATGGACAGTTGAATGTGCCGTCTTAGCCCTGCAACCTGTTCCATGTTGAAACAAACACCACACCCCCCCTCCTCTTCTGGATGATGACTCTCAAAAGATGTCAATAAGATGTCATTTCTCGTGATATCGCAAGCTCGACTATTTCTGGAGAATGGATGATCTTGTGATCTAAGAGCGTGTCTATTCCTGGCTGCCATGTGAACCTGGTGTGTAGTCAAGTTGGATAGTACATGGGTCTCGCTACACCTGCTGAAGTTGGTAGCGGAATACCGCGTTGTTCGAGAAGATTTGACATCCATGGATGGTAGTCTGTCTGCTTTTAGTGCAATATGATAGTGATCTCCAGCATATGTCTCACCAATAGTAAGGTACGTAGGTTCAAGGTATGTAGGTTCTCTAGAGGCTTGGATGCTGGTAGTGTCTGTTAAAGCACGCACGGATAAATGACACCCCCCTATCAAACCTCCCCTTGAGTCGGTAATAAGGGTTTAACCCTTGACACGGCCTGTCAATTAGCCCCTCCAAATCTTTAGCCGAACGCGTCAGGACGCGTCTCCCAGTAGATTGATTCCTCCTCGTGACATACGCCTTTGACACAGTTCTGATCACCACGAAGTAATACTTGTATATACATATATTGGACAATCCGAATTACACATTTGCACAGTCAGTCGAAGAAATGACAGCATCAACCGAGCCCGTCACGGCTCCCCCTGCCGAGGCGTCTGTCAAGCAGAACGGCGCATCCTCCAAGAGGCACGAAGAATACCAGTATCTCGACCTCGTACGCGAGATCCTCGAGGATGGAGAGCACCGCCCAGACAGGTATGCAAATCTGCCATGTACAACTATGCACCAGATATAAAATCAGACACGGAAAAAAAAGAGAAAGAACATGTTTCTGACCGAGTGAAAACACCAAACAAATATACAGGACCGGAACAGGCACCTACTCCATCTTCGCCCCGCGGCCCCTAAAGTTCAGCCTCAGCCGGCCAGACGGCACCCCGATCTACCCCCTCCTGACCACCAAGCGGGTCTTCCACCGGGCCGTCCTCGCCGAGCTCCTCTGGTTCGTCAGCGGCAGCACCTCGTCCCTCTCGCTGTCGGAGCAGGGCGTCAGGATCTGGGACGGCAACGGCTCGCGCGAGTTCCTCGACAGCGTCGGCCTCGGCCACCGCGAGGCCGGCGACCTGGGCCCCGTCTACGGCTTCCAGTGGCGCCACTTCGGCGCCGAGTACACGGACGCCCGCGCCGACTACACGGGCCAGGGCGTCGACCAGCTCGCCGAGGTCGTGCACAAGTTGAGGACGAACCCGTATGACCGGAGGATCATCATGAGCGCGTGGAACCCGGCCGACCTCAAGAAGATGGCCCTGCCGCCTTGTCACATGTTTGCGCAGTTCTACGTGTCGTACCTGCGGTCGTCAACAAGGACGACAAAGACAGGGGGGGACGGGAATGGGGAGGTGGATGGGGAGGAGCAGAAGCCCAGGGGTCATCTACACTGCCAGCTGTACCAGCGGTCCTGCGACATGGGCCTGGGGGTGCCGTTCAATATTGCCAGCTATGCGCTCCTGACGCACATGATTGCGCACGTATGCGACCTCGTCCCCGGCAGTCTGACGCAGGTTATGGGCGACGCGCACGTATATTGTGACCACGTCGATGCGCTCAGGACACAGCTGGAGAGGGAGCCGCGCGAGTTCCCTGAGTTGGAGATCAAGCGGGAGATGGGGGGCAGCATTGACGGGTGGAAGGTCGAGGACTTCGAGGTGAAGGGGTATAATCCGCATAAGACTATTGCCATGAAGATGTCTGTATGAGCTACTGAGGGTGTGTAATATATGTTTCTGGTTTTACAAAGATCGCTTTTCATGGCATCGCAGCAGGCAGGTAAGGCGTTGGACGAAGTGACTAAGGGAGTTGGGGCGTCTGAATGGAACGACCTTAACGGCAAAATGATCTTGTGGCTTATTCTTACATGCCTTATCTTGTGTCGTGTTGTTATATGGAGAGACCGCAAGGTCGATGGAGGAAATTCGGTTCGGCTTTTGAATTCGGCTTTTGCACATATGTCCGAAATTATCTGCCCTTGAATTCTCTCTCTACTATGGCACATAGTCAAAAGGGACAGACTCTCGTGGACGTTCTACCCTTGATGCCTTCCTGGAGTGCGACGCCGGCTACTATCTTTCGATCTGCATGTTTTGGGCATCATCTAAATATGGCAATAGAGGAGAACGATGTTGAGGAGTGGGGTACAGTGTAGGATTTATGATGCAATGAACCAAACATGAATATTTACTCCGTCACTTCCGTCAGGAACCAAAACAAAACAAAACAAAAGAGCATCACATCACCAATCAACAACACACATACCTACCTACCTACCTACATCCCTACCAAGTACTGTCTGTACCTTTGAAATCCGCCACCCACACATCCAAACCTTGGAAACACACCTAAAACAGAAGAAGAAGAAGAAGAAAAGAAGAAAAAAAGAAAATGACCGCCCTCACCATCCTAATCACAGGCGCAAGCGGCGGGATCGGCGCCGCCACAGCCCTCCGCCTGGCCACCACGCCCCCCAACCAAAACAACAACCACACAGTCAAGCACCTGATCCTGCACTACAACACCAACGCCTCCCGCACGAGCACCCTCACCGAGCAGATCCACGCCGCCAACCCCTCCATCAGGGTGACCTGGCTCCAGGCAGACCTCTCCTCCACGGGAAGCGTGGACGCCCTCTACCACAACGCCGTGGCCGCCGCCGCGGCGGAGGGGAGCAATGCCATCAACGTGCTCTTCGCCAACGCGGGGACCACGGCGGGGCGGTCCGGCCCCGCGGGCACGCTGGAGGAGGTCACGCCCGAGACGTTCGAGGCGGCCTGGCGCGTCAACACGCTCTCCACGTACCAGCTCACGCGGCTGGTCGTGCCGGGCATGGTGGATGGCGGGTTCGGGCGAGTCATCTACAACTCGTCCGTGGCGGCGCTCACGGGGGGCGTGGTCGGCCCGCACTACGCGTCGAGCAAGAGCGGGCTCCACGGGATGCTGCACTACTTCGCGCCGCGGTATGCTAAGGAGGGGGTTACCTTTAATGCGGTGGCGCCGGCGCTGATTGAGGATACTACCATGTTGCCCCGGGGTGCTGGGGGTGAGGACCTCAGGGCCAAGATACCCGTGGGGAGGCTGGGACGGCCGGATGAGATTGCGAGTGTGGTCTGTCTGATGATTGAGAATGGGTATGTGAACAACAAGGTCTGGGTTGTGGATGGTGGATGGGTGCCGAGGTAGATAGATAAGATGTGCAACCCCCTCGTGCCATCCATCCATCCATGTTCATGGGTAACATGGACAGTTTCAAGAAGGAATGGAGAAGAAAAAAAGTTCGCCACTGCTATCATGCTATGAAACTTCCCATCTATGTAGTAGCCTGTCTACCTCGTAAGCCACGAGCAATCCAACTTCCCGCCCATGCTGCCCGCAGGTTTCCACGTCTCCCTCGCCAGGCTGTTCTTGGCAACCTCGCAGTCCATGTTGATGTCCTTGATGAGCGCCTCGAGGCCCTCGTAGTTCAGCTCGTCCCGGATGTACCCGAGCAGCAGCAGGCGCATCTCGACGCCGTAGAAGTCGGCCCCGAAGTTGTTGAGCACGTGCACCTCGGCGCTGCGCACTGTGTTGTTGTAGAAGGGGTTGTACCCGATCGACATGACCATGGGGAAGATGGCAAACTTGCCCTCACCATCGCCGCCGCCGCCAATAACGGCCTTTTGGTAGTTGGGGTGCTCTGCGGGCAGCTCGAGCGATGCCCAGCCAAAGTACACGCCCGATTTGGCATCTGATATCCAGGGGTTCACCGTGGCGTCAACGGGGAGGTTGGCAGTGGGTATGCCCAACTGTGTGTTAATCTGTGTGAGCGTTTCGTTGGGTAACACTTGAGAGCCTGTAGACAGGTGGGTAGGGCAGGTAGGTGGGTAGATAGATAGATAGATGGATGGATGGATAGGTGACTTTGGGGCACAAGCGAGAGAGGGCTGATAGGGAGGAGAGAGGAGGCGTGGTGGTATAAGGTTGCATGAGCTACAGTATGCAGAATGCAGACTGCAGACTGCAGACTGCAAGTAGACGTGGATTGGGCGCATCATCATCATCATCATCATCAAGGGGCCTTGACCCCAGGCCACCCCCCTTTCACACTACCCAGACAGACAAACCTGGGCCAGTGGTCCAGCAGTCAGTCCATGATGGTTGCTCACACCCCCTCCCTTCTTCTTCTTTCTTCATGCAAGTGTACGCTGATCATGATGATCCTGCTGCCCTCCGCTTTTGGGTCCCGGCATCCGGACACCCGTGCCCCCTCCGTCATCGCCCTCATAGCCACCTCACTTGATCGGCAAGGGGCGAACGCCGAAGGCCCCAATCCACACAATTCCTGGGAGGGAGGGAGCAAGCGACACTCGGCCGTTGCAACCTCGTCCCTCGAAGCACCACCACCCTCAATCAAAGTAAAGTAGTGTGTAGTGCAGTGAGATGTCAAGAGGGGGATGTTCGGGGTTACAAAGGAAAAACAACAAGGGGGAGGGGGGGGACGGTTTAACGAAGCCAAGAGACAATGGGACCAACTGACCTCCTTAGATCCCCGGCCGAAGCCCTTGATGACCTTGCCCTCCATCTGTAGTGGAAAGGGAGACTCGGGCCCGGACTCCGGGCCCACTATGACAGGCCTTGTGTTGCCCATACCGCCTTGCTTTTTCTTTCCTTGTTTGATTGTGTGGCTGGCTGGGCTGGAATTGGAGGGAAGAGGGGCTTGGGGTTTGGGGGGAAGGGGTGTGGATGAATTAGAAAAAAAGGAATGAATGGTTGAGGATATGCGGGAGGGGCAGAAAGAAGGAAAGGTGAGGCGGGAGGGGCACAGCAGGGACACAGGGCCCGAGGCCAAGGTTTAACGCAGATTTGATGTTGCACGAGATCGTGGCAGAATGTGATATGTGATAGAGGCCTGACTTGTAAATTGATGTCGTATTGCTTTGGAAGCGAGGGCGTGGGGTTTTGATGTCGTGGCCAGAGTTTTGTTGCAGATTCACGGGGATGGATGAATGAATGAATGGTTGAGATGGGTGAGATCGGAGTATGTACGCAGTGCAGTGGTGGCAGTATGAGGGGGGCATTTGTAAGTCAGAGTCAAGTCAAGTCAGTCAACCCACTGACTGCATCATGTTTCCTCACTGAGAGAGAATGCTATGGAAAAGAGTCGCAAGGGGGGGGGGGTGAGTAATACACTGATAAGATAAGCACCTTCGGGATTACTGTACATAGTAGGTAGGCACACACTTGCACACAGCACACAGCACACCATCTACCATCTAAC
>LKEA01000006.1:479593-521614 GCA_003795315.1 Cytospora schulzeri | reverse complement strand
CGAAACTCACCTGATCGCCCAGTTTCTTATACATCTGTATCCCAAAGAGGGGGAAAGCTAAAGAAAAACAAGGCACGTGTCAGTACAAGAAATAACAGAGTTCCCCGTGTTTTCCCAGAGCAGAAAAGGGTGCGCGCATGTGTATTTGCGTCTGTCTCGCCAAAAAAAGAAAAATCCCAGCTGGACGGAAAAGGGGGACTGCTGCTGCTGCTTTGTGTCCCGTGCAAAAATGTCTTACTCACCAGCTGCGAAGCCGCATCGCACAAGAGCGTTCGAAGCCAGTGCAGAGGCGGCATAGAGCGGGTAGGCGTCCACCTGTAGTTGCGTCGGTGCTACGTTAGCCCATTACTTGATTTCCCTCGTACTCGAGCCAATTGATTTTTCTGACTCCCTTCGGCCCTTCCACAGCAGGTTCTGTGGGGGAGCACGAAGACTTTTTGGGGTGTTTTTGGGGTTGGGGGAGTGAGCCTCTCTCTCTCTCTCTCTGTGTGTGTGTGTGTGTGTATGGGCCGAGAGTTTGGTCATACGTACCAAGTAGGTGAAGGTTCCGGAGAAAACTAGCAGCATCTATTGTGTGAGACGGGGTTTCCAACCGGTTAGCTACAGCGTCCCGGTTATGCAGAATGCGAGATCAGAGTCAGTGGACAGAGAGGCAGGTGATGCGAGGAAACGGTGCGCTTTGTGTTGCCCTTGTGTTGCCCCTGACAGGCTCATGATTAAAGCGGTACGAAAGGAAGGATTAAATCATTCTTGCCGTCTTCAGTCGCACAAGACATAGCCACAGCCAGCAGCTGAGGCTCATGGTTTCGCTCTTCTTGGCCACAGTGTGGCGGCATTTCAGGAGCCCGTTACTGGACGGTGTCCTCGTCGAAACTGTTCGTCGCGTGGCTAAAGACGCTGCTGAAGAAAGGGGAGGTATTGCGATAAAGAAGACTGGATAGTGACTCACCCCTGCGCCGAAGATGGCTGATCCAATAATAGGCAGAATCCAATGAAGTGTCGAATATGTAGTCCAACCGAACCAAAAGAGCCCAATTGTTACCAACCAACTGCCAACAATTGCAGACGGCAGTCGGAACTCGGGCTCACTCTTACCCTCGATTCCCGTGATCAACTCGTTCTTCTATTCAACAGTCTCAGTAAGTGCTCAGGATTGGCGGATTATAGGCGAATAGAACAATGAACATACCTTAATGAGCCTCGCCCTGATCTTGGCCCAGACGTTGTTCAGAGACGAAGCACTCACCATGCCCACCAGCATCCCCAGGAACGTCAGCCCCGTCTGCCACAGGTTGAACCCAAACACGCCCTCAAAGACGAGGGGGAACGCGCCGAAGAAGAGGTACAGGATGCCGAGCAGGATGGCCGAGTACAGGTTCAGGACGAGGGCCATGGGCTCGAAGAAGAGGATCTGGAAGGGCCGCATGAGGGAGGTGCCGACGGTGCGGGCGAGCGACTTGGTCGACTTCTCGATCGGGGCCCTCCACCGGTCGTCGCCCGTCTCCCTGCGCATCTTCTTGGCCTTGTTGCGCAGCACGACGGGGTGGTAGGTCTCGGGGACGACCAGGAAGAGCGCGATGCACATGCAGAAGGCCCACATGATGAGCACGTAGTGCGTCCAGCGCCAGTCCACGTTGAAGTTGATGAAGCCGCCGATCATGGGCCCGAAGCTCGGCCCCAGGAACGGCGCGGCCGTGAAGAGCGTCATGGGGTGCAGCATCTGGTCGGGCCGGAACAGGTCGCCGACGGTCCCGCCCGACACGCTCAGGAAGGCGCTCCCCGAGAGGCCCTGGAAGAAGCGGCTGATGATGACGGTCTCGATGTTCTGGGCCACGGCGCAGGGGATGATCCAGATGGTGAAGACGACAAAGGCGGCGAGGTAGATGGGCCGGCGGCCGTAGAACTCGGAGAGCGGGCTCCACATGGGGCCCAGGGCGATGCCCAGGACGAACATGGACAGGCCGAGGGTGGCGACGATGCGCGAGACGTGGAACTCGGCGTCCATCCGGGTGTAGGTCGACGTGTAGATGGACGAGGCGCAGGTCACGCAGAAGCTCCCGAGCGACGTGAGCGCCACGATCGACCACTTGCGCGCGACCTTCATGCTCCGCGGGTTCCAGGGGTCCTCGGCCCCGCCGTCGAAGCCGACCTCGAAGGGGTCCTTCTCCTGCGCCTGCTGGGCCTCGACGTCCCTGGCGGCCTCGTCGGAGGACTCGTCCAGGTCGTCGCACCCGTAGCCGTTGTTTGACCGTACCCGGCTCATCGACCGGATGGACCTGCCCGACTGTGTCCTCCCGACCGGTCTTGACGTGGTCCTGGTGGCGGATGCGCTCGTGGGCGGCCTGATGGACTCGTATGTCGCCTCATCGTCGTCCTTGACAGATTCCATGGTGCCGGTCTCATCGACGGCCTCTTTTCCTGTTTTCTCATTCATTGTCGATGCTGTGTTTTGCCGCTCGAGACTGCTCCTTATAGCTTCCTTCTCAAGGGCGTTCATTCCTCCCCCCTTTATATTGCCTGGTACGCAAGCTCGGGATCTCTAAGACTTGACTCGAGGCACGACTTGAATGGTGGATTTGTAAGATTAGCGCTTGAGTATCAAGGCTTTCTCTCTTCTTGTCTAGTTAACAGATTCCAATTGTCCAGACCATATTGTTTCCAATCCAAATCATGACGACAAAACAAGAACTGGAGAGCCCTGGTTTTCCGCTCGGTAGATATTGTTGCATCCCCGAAGAAGAACGGGACCGCCCGTGGACCTCATCAACTTCTTATCGCCGAGCAATAAGACCGAATGGGAATGTAAATGCGGGTCAGATCATCAGGAAAGGCCGTGATCCGATCAGCCTTTACCCGACTATCCGTATAAAAGTGTACTGTGTAGCAGCAGATGGAACTCTTCCGGGCTTTTTTGTAAATCCCGGGATTTGGGTTACGGCCAAAGGCAAGAAGTCCGACCAATGCGGACTTATACTCCTGGGTCTTTACGGCGGCATATCGGTGGGTACCTAGGTAGGTAGTGTTGTGAATAGGGACATATGTCCTCATTGAGTAGACTACATACATACTAATAGTAGGTAATAATCCCTTTTACTGTCACATGTCGACAGCCTATTTTGGAACCTACAGTGTCTATGCATCCTTCAATGACATCAAATAACTACCAAACAACCACCTGCTCGATAGCCATAAGTGCCCATAACTGCCATATCGCAATTGCGCATTCGCAACCGCAGTCATGATCAATAAGCTTTCGTGATCAATAAGCAGTCGCGCCTCAATAAGCCCTTGAGTGCTGAGTCATAAAAACTCATGTGTGAGGAAGGACGAATATCGCGAAGCACCGAAGCCGTAACGTTATGGTACGATATTTATAATCAGGGTTGAGAGTTAAATTTGAAGGACTTCGCAACGGCTGAAGGGGGGGTGGGGGTGGTGCACAACCGCCCACGGATCAGTTCCGGGCTGTGTTTTGGACACAATAGACATCTTCTTGTCACTCATGCTAGATAGATTCGATTCCAGCGGTGTAAACAAGTCATCGCCGCGACAGCCATGGCAGCCTTCTCACCTTCGTGTGAAGTGCTGCTTTGGGCTCTTTGGAACCGCCCGTCGATGCATCCATCTCGATCGCGACAGATGCTGAGGTTGACTGCTTGCCTTTTTCGCTGCAAACCTGTCACCGTATCCAACGGCGTCTTGGTCATGAGCCACCGTCCTTCCTCACAGCAAAGAAGTAGTTGCCAAGGTTCTCACTGCCCGGGATCTCCTTCCAACCCAAGCCAGGGACATATACCACCCCCATGACCTTGGGGCTACTCCAGCCCTCCTTCCTGGCAAAATAGTTCCTCAGCTCCCCCTCATTGATGTACTTGTTCCAGTCGTGGGTCCCCTTGGGCACGATGCCCAGGACGTCCTCGGCCATAAAGTTGGTGGTAAACCAGCTCGTCCACGTCCGGGCGATGGTGCTCGTGACCAGCCAGCCGCCGGGGCGCACGAACTCGCCGCACCTGTCGAGGAACTGGGACGGCGCGTCGACGTGCTCGAGCACCTCGAAGACGCTGACGACGTCGAACCTGTCGGCGTCGGTGCGGGGCGTCGGCAGCGTCTCGATGGTGCCGGCGACGTAGCGCAGCCTGTCGGCCAGCGACGGGTCCTTGGCGGCGTGGGCGCGCGCGATCCTGAGGACCTCGGGCGTGGGGTCGACGGCGGTCACGGTGGCGGTGGAGGGCAGCCGGGCCGCCGACTCGGCGAAGATGCCGCCGCCGCAGCCGACGTCGAGGTAGCGGGGCTTGTGGTTCTGTGGTAAGGGGTCGGGCTGGCTGGCGTGGCAGTCGCGGATGAAGTCGTGTCGGAGGGGGTTCATCAGGTGGAGGATGCGCGAGGGGCCGTGGGGGTCCCACCAGGAGGAGGCGAGGGCGTTAAAGTGGGCGACTTCGGATGGGTTGACGGATGAGTAGGCGGGTGACGGCGAGGAGGAGGCAGAGGAGGTCGAGGTGGGTGGAGAAGATGTGGCCGTCGTATTGCCGTCATTGCTATGGATCGTGCGACATATTATTGGTCGTGATGCTGGGGCGGCGCGGGTTGAGAGACTGGGTGTTGTTGTTGTTGTTGTTGGTCGAGCTCGAGATAGCTGTCGCAACAGAGCTTGTGATGCCCTGGATGGTGCCATGACTTAGAAAGTGCGAGATTGCAATCCCGTACTGGATAAATCGAGACGAAATATAGGGAGGGGAATTGGTTTCAGCAGCTGAAGACGGAGGATTGACATGTGAGGACGATCTTTGGAGAGAAGTTGGAAAGACTGCAGTAGCCCAGATGAGGTCAGAGCTTCCTAAGCTTCAAAAGGTTCCCAAGAACTTTTTGGCGGTTCGGCAAGGCGTTGCGGATCTCTTTCATCCGCAAGCTTGGCACCTGCAGGGACCCGAATGTTCAGGGGTCTTACAGGTACCTAGACAATAACTCAGGCTACTAATCCTGTACACTGCATACTACCTACCTACACTACAGCTACCACCTGGGCACTTACCACCTGCCAGCCTAGGTGGTATAGCTGCAGCCACACTACTATAACCAGGCCACACGCTGAACCCTTGGAAAAGCCCACGCTGAATAAGGCCCTAGGTGCCAATGGGAGGTAAGAGGGGTAAATTCAACCTTGTAAAAACCCCCAATGATCTTCCACTGGGAAATGATGATGTCTTCACGACCGAGAGCAGATTAATGCAAGAACACTCACCGTACCAATTGTACCATTACCAATCATTCAATGGTAGACACGGGGTAAGAAATGGATCGATATCCATTATATCCACGCGTACCGAATACAAGAATAATGAAGGAACAATGCGTTATCCCCCGATCACGGGCAATTGAAACCTCGGCTGACCTAAGCAAGATATCAAATCAAATCAAGTCAAGTCAAGTCAGTCTTGTAAGCATTTCGAAATGCTCACTCATCCAATCCGTCTCCATCGCACGGCATCGGCGAGTCATCGATTCACGCAACCCGCCGCGAAGTTGAAACGGGTCTCGCGGGGCACTTTTGATATTCTAGACCAACAATTAACCCGCCCCTCCTCCTCTCCTCCCCTCGTCTCCCCGAAGTGCCCCGGGCTATTTACTTAATTGTTCAAAAGGCAATGGCATGTTCTCCTTGACCTTTGACTTACTACCGCACTACCACCTCAATTGCCCGAATCCGCCGTACAAAATCCCATCTTCCTCCGAAACTCGCACAAGGAATCCGACAGATAGCATAGCAAGCATATAACGCTTCTAGCTGCCCCTCGAACTTTCTTCGACGACTCACCTACCTACCTGCCTTACTGTGAAAGTAACCTCACGGGATTCTAATATGCCTTCAACAACACTCGACCGCTCCGAGTTCGACTCGATACCAGACACCATCCAAGCTTTCCGTATGTATGGCCCCCTTCTGTCACATGCTCCAACCCTCCATGGCACCACATGGCGACGACAATCCGTGTTCAACTGACTGACTGGCTGGCTGACTGGCTGTGTTCCCCACAGGTGATGGCCAATTCATAGTAGTCCTCGACGACCCAGGCCGCGAGAACGAGGCCGACCTGATCATCGCCGCCGAGGACATCACCGCCGAGCAGATGGCCTTCATGGTCCGACACTCGTCGGGCTACATATGCGTGCCCCTCATCCCCGAGCTCACCGAGACCCTCGACCTCCCGCAGATGGTCGCCCGCACACAGGACCCCCGCGCCACCGCCTACACCCTGACCGTCGACTCGGCCCACCCCTCGGTCACCACGGGCATCAGCGCCCACGACCGCGCCCTGACCTGCCGGACCCTCGCCGACCCGGCCTCCACCGCCGACAGCCTCCGGCGGCCGGGCCACGTGCTCCCGCTGCGGGCGCGGCCCGGTGGCGTGCGCGAGAGGAGGGGCCACACCGAGGCCGCCACCGAGTTCTGCCGCCTCGCCGGCAAGAGGCCCGCCGGCGTCATCTGCGAGCTCGTCGACGACGGCGAGGAGGTCGAGGGCCATGCCATCTTCCGCGAGCCGGGCATGCTGAGGGGGGAGAAGTGCATCGCCTTCGCGAGGAGGTGGGGGCTCAAGGTGTGCACCATCGAGGCACTGGTGGATCACGTGGAGAAGACGGAGGGGAAGCTGGGGCAGAACGGGTCGGCGACGTCGTGATGTGCGCCTTTGGTCACCCGTGTATAGTATCTAAACTAGAGGAGGGGTCCCAGGGGGTTCTTGGCTGCTTGGTCGGTACGTGTCAGGAGGAGGGCTGTGTATGGTGGGGGAAGGGGGTTAGCAGGTCTCTGTCCACGTGGCTCTGCATTGGGGAGTGACCCCTCCGCGTCATAGAGAGAGAGAGAGCGTACACGATATGTACGAAAAGAAGACATCCTGGATATCTAGCCGCAAGGCACGTAGAAGGTATGATGGAACCAAAAAAGAAATATTACACACTTGCTAAGGCTCTACTCACTTGTCTGGACTGGAGGCCTCGTGCGAGCAGATCTGTGGGGGGGAACAGGAACGCATGCGTCACACACACTCTCCATTATACACAGTGTATCTCTTCTTTCGCAGATGTTGCCCGCACACCACCAAAGTATCGGTTCTGTACTTCGTACAGCACCTGGGGATCGGTGGTGTTGTTGGTGGCAAACACACGGCCGGCCCACTGATGATGGTAAAAGTGATCACTGGACACTCACTCACTTCCCCAGTCTCCTCCCCCCCCCCTCTTGCTTGCACCGGGGACCCAGATTTCCGCATCTGTACAATGGAGGTTCAGGACTCGCACAAGCCGGATATCTCAAAGTCCCCTCCGGAGATGCACGAACGCCTGCAGGAGAGCTCTGGGGCGGAGGGTGGAGGCCAAAGGGTAGGACGTGCCTTTGGAAAGAGAGATCCCACCCAGCCTTGCGGCCACGACAAGACAGCCCTACCTGCCTCCCCCATTCCACCCTCTCCGGTTGAAATGCCCAGGTTTTGAATGACGACCTGACGTTCTCACGTCGGGGCATGTATAGACAACGCTTGCAGAGATGACACCAGATCTGACATGTCATGGATCCTGGCACTCTCTGGTACCATGATGCTTCTACAAGGCCCGGGGCGGCTGGACGATGTGATGACTTGACAAGAAACGGTTCCTGTCCAGGCTGCTCAACGTAACCGTTGTGAAGATCGTCGCTCGGTTATTCATGTGTTTGTTATACACCGGCTGGACCGGATAGGCCGTGTCTCTTGAAGAAGTGTGACTTGAACATTGAATATTGGCTCTCGTGCGATGTGGTGGGGAGCCCCTTGATTCCATATCATTTCGAAATTTCGACCTCGCCATTTGCCCTGTTGATACTTAGCCGACTAGACACTATCGCTGTCTTCATGTGAAAGAGGCATGGACCACTGCCTGAAGCGACCACACGGCGCAGGCATGGTATAGGGCCAGTGTCGGATCCCAACCTTGGACATAAACACAATCCCAGCCTAGAACACGATGAGCACCGTGAGCACGGCTATCCAGAAGGGGATACCCCTCCATCTGGCATCTGTCACCTCATCGAAGGGCACGATGCATATCACCATCATAGCCGCCCACCCGTTCGTCCATCTACCCGGGACAAACGACCCATACCGACCTGGACAGGCCGAAGCAACACGGACCCTAAAAAGACGATAGCGTTCCGGCTCATACCGTCCAGTGTCCAGGACGACCCGAGTCTCAAGTCTTGCCTAGTACGGTAAGGCTGATGGCTTCCTCGGTCCTCCTTTATTGTTGGTGTCTCATTCTTCGTTCCTCATCTATCATTCCTCATATGAGGCCATACTGAGACATTGCTCGTGTTTACGCGCCAGCTTTGGAGTGTAGTCATCAAAAGCAGTAGCCAAATCGCCAATAAAGGGAAGTGAGCGAGCGGTTGTTTGTGCAAAGCATATCTTCTTGTGCTTTGATAGGGGGTGACGGAAGGGGGGTCTGTGTGCATAGCACTACTGGGAATGGGGCCCCAGGACTGCAACAACTCTCTATCAACAACTGCCAGCCGACACGAGAATCGGCATGAGATCTTGATCTGGTGGAATCAGGCTCACCTCGTAGACTGTATGTACATAGCACCTTTTCCCCCTACGAAAGGCTTGCCCGAAGCAGCCATTGACTGGAGCGAGGTGTGTTGTCTGCCAGCACAACAAGCGTGGTCTGGGTTTCACAACGATCCGGTACCCCGTTCCGGGGGGATTTCCTTCTAGAAGGAAAAAGCTCTGACCGTCCTGGAGTCACGGCCCCCCGGGGAGTTGTCCCAAATTCAGTTTCCATCCATCCTTCCACGCCTTCCACAACGGTGGTACGGTACAGCACGGTATCTTCCATACGACACACACACTCTCTCTCTCTTCCCACCGAGCGGCGAGGGCGGGCGGGCGGAGTGGATGCCGCGACCAGGCTGCTGGAAACACGTGGAGAACATGCTCAGGACCCCCCCCTGGCAGGGCGACATTCTCAGGGGAGCCTAAAATCGACATGCCCCCTGACGTACGGGTCCAAGAGAGGGAAGGAGTTGTCAGGTACACCCAAGTACCGGCATCATTTTCGACAAGGGGGGTTTCAGACTTTCTGGAAGGGGGACCCACAGCACTTACTTCGCGGAACGTGAGCCCGAGGCCGGGGACGGGGAGCAGTCCCAGCTCCCTCCGAGGTGTACGTTTATAGTATTAATACAAGCGCTTGTCCAAGTCTCATCTTGATGAGTCGCGCCATGCTGTAGCGTGACGTGGTATGCTGTTTTTTATTCATCTAGGTGAGGATCTCGAGGAGAAGCCCGCGAGGTTTTCTCGTGTTTGTGGATGGCTCGGAAATCAAGCTGCGCCTGTCGCCATGGAGGGTTCCCGTCGGCGGCTGTGCGAATGTGGGAGAGCGATCCTCATGTAGCATGCTGCAGCTCAATATCGATCGAGAATCTGCCAAATCTCGATAACCGCGGGGCCAATTTGGTACCAACCTCCCCCAAACATTCTACGGCGTGATGACCAGAGAGTGGCCCGGTCTGGGAGCATGGGACGCAACATACTCAAAGGGTAAGCAATTCAGTTGAACGGGTGCGGAATGAGGCTCGAACGGTTCGTCATCCTGACCTAGGGGATTACAGTTGTAGGCATGGTCAGTTATCGCGCATCTCACCATCTCAGCATGGTTCATTGTCGTCCCGTTTGGTAGTACGCGTACGTTGAAGATCTGCTGCACATCGGGCCGGACTTTCGTAAAAGGCGTTTACGCCAACAACGGCACGAGCAGATCATCTGCCTCGCCTCAAAGCTAGAAATTGAACTCCATCGTCGAACTTTGAGCATGGGTAGCCGCTGGTCACTACAGGAATGACTTTCACGCACGCGAGCAATTCTATTGGTAGGTCCCCATAATTTACGCCTTAAGAAGGCATGGATGCTGCAGTCGCATCGGGAGGTGACAGCCAAGAAGCGTTGTTGATCTGGTACATTTCCCATCAGTCAAGCGGACGCATCCCTCACGGAAAGGGGGGTTTAAGACTCCGACGCCGAGGAAGTCCCTTTGGAAGGCGTGCCTGGTAGGCGCTATACCTGGGAATCGACAAGCCATCAAGGCAAGCTGCTTGCATGGTGTTCACAGGGACTCTGGGGCTCCGAGCCCAGATTCGTGTTTCGAGTCCTATTACAGAATTTAAGCGCCGCTTCTCGAGACATCGTATGCCTGTCGTGAGGCACGGGCTCGAGTCTTGGTGGGTTGAGCCAGCCTCGACGTCTGTGAGCTGAAAAGACGCTTTGATGCTCGTCCACAGGGCTGAGGTCTGGATGCAAAAGCAAGGAAGGTCTTGTCTCCCGATGACACCGTGACCAATTGGTGGTCTGCCACAATATTCTCCAGCGATCCTGTCGGTATCTTGCTTTTTCTTCTCCCCTCCCCCCCTGCGGACCGTTCCACGACAGAAACAATGGATCCCGGTGAGGACCCCGGACACGGGCCACTGGATTGAGAGAATCAGGAAAGCCAGCGTATGATCGTTGCGGCTATGTGGCCAGGCTCCATGGTTCAACTTTGTCTACAGGAGAAAGATTTCCATGTGATGTGACGTTTATGATCGTTGCTTCAGGGCTGTTGCAAGCCAGGTAGCCTGTGACGCAGTGAATACACCTTCAAGTTGCGAAACGAGAAAAAAAACCACCACTGAAAAGAGTCTCTTGACTGGGTTTGCAAGATTGTCCTCGAACATTTGTTGACACAAACCAACTGAACCCTCACGTTGTTGCATCAGTGTGAGAGTTTCGGGACGGCAACACTGGAGATATGTAAGGAAGAGGCGTATCTCGTGGCTGCAGCTGTACACAGTAGAGGTAACTGCGCAAGACGGGCAGAGAAAAGAAGAACGGTGAGGGCTGAATCATGTGCCGCCTCGAGTTGCAGGCCAGGAACATGATGGAAGACCCGGGCGGATGTGCGTGTTTGAGCGACAGTAACTCATTTCGCCATTATTTGACGAGATCCAATCGAAAGCCTAAGAATACATGGCATCAAGAATAGGTGAGCCACATGTGGTTGGGCAGGTCATGAGAGAGGGGTTGGTTTCGTTCGACCATTATGCAGATTAGTCTGGCAAACAAGGACATCCATGATGCATAGACAAACCCGAACTGGATGTGAGTTATGCGCGCCGGCATTGTCATGTGCGTTAGCCAGAGATCATAATACACACACTGCTCCCTGGGGCGAGACGCGGCTTCGGGAAGACCGCCGCCCCAGCCTCGGGAGGGTCTCGCCTTTCGAGAAGAACGAGACGGGCACGCAAAGAGCGCCAAGGGGTCAATACTCTGCATCGTCCCGGGAGTCAGTCGTGGTCATAGCTGGGGCTGCTCTGTGCTTCCCCGTTTCAGCTTCGTCGAGAAAGGCAAAGAAGGCTTGTGGAACGCTGCATGGAAGGCGGAATGGAACGACGTTAGAATTCCAAGATGCAACGGAAGCGCCACCACTCACCAGCCATCATCCGTCAGCGGTACATTCAATGTACCTGAGGCCGATGGGCAGTGTGTGACACTGGCCAGTCCCAACTCCAAGCAGGCTGCCGAACAGCAATTTCATCATGGGCGTTTTGCCTCATCTCCCGACCGGCGACCACGATTCCAGTTACGTATTCGCTATGTCGGAACTTCGCGATGTGCTTCAATTCATCAACAGCTTTTGCCCCCCCTCCGCCGGATCTCTTTCGCCAAATTCTCTGACCGCTTTGCGGGAGGCAAGATATGCGAGGTCGGTACAGTACTGCGTAGTACTGACGGTGCTGCTGGCTGGGTATTTGACGTGTATGTGGTCCTTGCTCCCACCACAGCTCGTGAACGTGGCAGCGTGGACAGGCCAGACAGGGATGAGAATGGCCTCGGCCCCATCCCCCGTCCTTAGAAGGACCCACCCACCTTCTGGAAAAATTCCAGAAACTTTCTTATTATGGCAAGGCCAATTTGAGTCCCGGTCCATAACACAATGCATTGGCCAACAAGCCCGCAAATTTCCCCACAGCACTCCCTCTCTGACAGTGCGACGCTGGGCCACCGAGCCACTCTCTGGAAAGGTGATGACGGGTTCATCTCCTCTGATGTTCCCAGAGCAGCCCCCTTTGCATCGTGTCCACTGGATGTCAGGATGCATCAAGTAGCGGTAAGGCGGAGAAGGAAGAATAGGATACTGAGGGAGGAAGTTGACGGACAGTGACAGCGCAGAGGAAACCCCGGCGAAGCCATGACGACCCTTCGCCGAAGACATATCTTACCCTTCGAGGCCTACTGTGTCAGCTGTACTACAGTAGGCAGCTGGGTCTGCGACCACCTGTACAATGTATTCGAGACTTGAAAGCGAAGTAAGGCTGAGGAAAAGGGGCAGACTATGTCATTAGCCCTTCCTTCGCCGTCACGTAAACACCCCTCTCTCCAACCCCCCTCTCTCTGTCCCTATCGACCTGTTCAATGGGTTTATTTTCAGGCTTGATTAAAGTTGTTTGGCCGTCCGAGCGTTCGCTGTGAGCTGACTCGGGAGCGCGGACCTGCTCTTAAATCGATATGTACTGTAGGATAGACTTTCGAAGACTTGCAGGTTGCAACTTGCTACCCCACGCGGTGATAGATACCGTAAAGAGATGCATATGGCCTATGGACATGGACCGTTTCGTCGGTAATAATGGGAATCCTTCTGCTTGTTGTTGTCTCCCAGCAACCCACCTATGTATGTGGAAAGTACGGTGAACGACAGCCTTGAGGGTCAATGGTCCTTTTCCTCGTGGAGCGAGCAGTTGCCAACACGCACGGAGGTGCGGAGTACAGCTCAAGTACTTGCGGCAGCGCCGCCAGGTCCGTAATGATGTGGAGATTCGTGGTTCCTACAGTAGCGTTAGACCTAGAGCACGGTGCACACGAAATGGCCCTGTGCTCTAGAGTGAAACCCCCAGGCTAGGCGGCAAGGAGCCGATGATGATGATGATGATGATGATGCAGGAGAACAGACGTTCCAATGAGGTCGGATCAGATCACGCATGGCGGTTGTCTTGCAGGAGATGATTTTATGGAAGTCTGAGAGTCTGGTCTAGGATTCTTGGGGGCTAGGTTCGCAGCCCGGTGGTGGTGGTGGTGGTGGTGGTGGTGGTAGTGATTTGTTTCCAGATGCCATGCATATACTTGCAACCGGTAGGGACAATGTCACTATCTGACTAGTTTACCTGGACAAGGGCTTGTAGGGGGCTGTCCCTTGGCCTTGCTGAAGAGTCTTGGTTATGGGTGGCTGCCTGGTATAGTCAGTCAATGTGTATGTATGGATTAAAGTTAGGTTTGGCAGCTTAACCTTTCTTGACCGGTGTAGTATAGTATAGCATCTTTGCATGCCATCCTCAAGGGTGAATTGACCGCAGTTTATTTCCCGATGTCTATGTTCAAGAGGGAAGACAAGGGCCAGCCTACTTGGTGCTGGGTGCTGGGTGCTAGGTGCTTGGTGTTTGGTGTTTGCTGCTCACTGTCCACTGCATGCTGAGAAGTCTGCAGGAATACTCCCTGACTGTCAACAGCCCCAACAGCTCATCAGGAGAGAGGCAGAGAAGAGTGGACAATTCAGAAAGTGGAAGACTGGAGCAGCCGGGTGCCCTGTGCGTTGGCGGGTGGGCTCAGGTGGGTTAGTGGACTTAGCCTCAGAGCCGGGGCCCCTGCCCATCCCCTGACCAAGGTACCGGCTTTGTACCTTCCCTACGGGTACCACGGCCCCCTGCACACTTTCGTTTCAACAGGACCTGCCCACTGTTGCTCTGTCGGTCTGGCAGTTTTGGGGGGACTTGGGGGACACTGGGGACCTGGGCAATCATTTAGGTCTGTGATTTTAGCGTACCTTCCTACCCCCGGTGTCCACCTTCCCCCAATTCAGGGATCTGATGTTCGCAGAAGTTGAAGCTGTGATTTTATTTTTAAGAAGACCCCTTGTCCTCGCTCGTTCTTTCCTGTCAAGTGTCAGAGCGTCATCTTTCATCATCCCACAGCCTGCCATCCTCTTCACCACCATTACCTTCATTCGCGATAGCAAGAGGAGGGACTGTCTGTTGTCTACTGGTAAGTCATCTAGTGCTGTCACTGCAACTGATCGTCTGCTTCGTCCGCCCGCTTGGTGTGTGGTGTTGTGTTGTTGTTGCTTGCTGTGGCACATAGCAGCAGGGCATTTTTTTGGCATCCCATCTTCCATCTCATCGGCCCATCTCTGTCCCCGACCACCTCCTTCACCTTTCCAACCCTTAATATTCTCGCCTCGAGTCGAGGCAGATCACAAAACGCACCCGACCTATCCGAGTAAAGGCCTGCCCTTGCCTCGCAGTGTCGCATCGAGGACAACACCTCTCAATTCACACGCAACCTTGAGCAAACGACAGTCAAAGGCTGCCTCGACCAGCTTGGCTAACCAGCTCCAGCAGATTTTGACAGCCGCCAACAACAGAATCACACCGATTCGGCCTCTCATCACGAGCACGCGACACTCAATCTAGACAATCTAGGACCGATTTCAAGCCATACATATCTCGACCTTGTCCTAAATTCGATTATCGACCAACTGAGGGAAAAGACTGGGCACTACTCAGCTATACCAAGCCGACGAAGACACTCAAGAGGGTCTCGAGTTGAATACTATCATCAACTGATACCATCACGTCTCTCAGCACCGCATCGGCGCTTTGTCCCACGTTTCCAAACGAACCAACGGATACTCGTCATTCTCTGATATATCACATCTCGCCAAACGGACCCCTACTGTTCGCGCAGCAGCTGAGTTGAGAACAAACGCGCCTTGATTCACCAGCGACAACATTCGGACGGATCTCCGCTACAGGAGCGAAACGATATTGGGTGCGTTATCCTCCTGTATAGTGAAGCCAATACTTTGGCGCGTCAAAACTGGTTGGAACGTCAGAAGTGGCTCCCATACGCTGTCAACATTGCCGTTGTTTGCGATTTGCCACGTCATCAATCCCCCATCAGTATCACAGGATTTGTGGCGGAAACGTGGATTTGATCGAGCATTGGACTGACATTGAATGAAGTCAGGTTGAACTTGATAGAAGCGCGTCTCTGAATAGTTCCACTGCGCGGTTCTTGCCTGCATTTGATCCGTGCACCACAACCTGGTATCCACCCCCATCTTCTCACCACCAAACCCCCCCACGGGCACTTCAACGGTCATCAACGGGTCGATCACGGGCACCCTTCTGGCTCATGTCACTTTGATATCAACATCCTTGATATCATCTTCAACCAGTTACAGTAAGTCAGATTTTCAACTTAACACCCTCATCTTGAATCGTTTCTTCTTGGAGGTGAGCAGTATGGATCACTTCGGAGTCGCTTTTGGAATCTACACTTTTGTTACAAGTGACCACTATTGCTCAGTGGTTCACATGCTGTGATAGTGATCTATCACTTTGGTGACGGCCAGTGATGGTCTGCCTTCGGATTCACACAGCTGCTCATCTTCACCGCCTCTGCCTCTTTTTACAGCATTGGGATTTGCTGACATGATTTTTAGTTGGTTCAGAACTTGCACTTAGTGTATCTGCAACCAACAGCCACCGCTTTCCGAAACATTCTGGTGTTGTAAGACACATCTTATTTCCTTGCTACGGGAGTGCAATTTCCTTGTGGGCGAACTAGTGGACCGTGCGTCACGTCTGTCCAACACGCCTCCTTTGTCTGGCTCCAGCTTAATCATGTCCTCTCCAGCTCCCGGTGAAGTTATGGGCATCACCAACATGCTGAACCAAAAGGCCAGCGCTCAAGCAGCAGCGCAAGCACTTCCACATATCCAGGGAACAACCCCAGAGCACTCGGCCCTCCAGCAGCTTCCCCAGCTTCCCATGGACCGTGCCGACTCCCCTCACGGTTCCGAACACTCGAGATATTCCCAGCCCCCGATGAATGGCAACATGCAGAACGGAAGGCCATATGGCTCTCCTAGCGCAATGCATGCATCTCTTCACATGCCTGAGCCCAACATGTCTCCTGTTGGCTTCCCCGGAATGGCCCCCGACATCTCCCACGCCATGCCTCAGTTTGCGAAGCCTCCAGAGGCGCAAGCCCCTCAGCCGCCACCCAAGGCCTACCCATGCAGCACTTGTGGAAAGGGGTTCGCAAGACGGAGCGATCTCGCTCGCCATGGTTTGTGATTCCTCAACTTCAGAAAACGTACGTTTTACTAACCTGGACTCAGAGCGTATTCACACCGGAGTGCGGCCTCATGTCTGCGACTACCCCAACTGCGGCAAGCAATTCATCCAGCGGTCGGCTCTGACCGTCCATCAGCGTGTACACACTGGAGAGAAGCCGCATATGTGTGAGCGTTGTGGAAAGGTAAGCACTCCAACACGCACACGAGCATGCGCTGGTAAACTGACTCGGAACCCGTAGCCCTTTAGTGACAGCAGCTCTCTGGCTCGGCATCGTCGGATACATTCCGGTAAGAGGCCGTACAAGTGCCCATATGCGGATTGCCAGAAGACTTTCACCAGACGCACGACGCTCACTCGCCACCAAAACCATCACACCGGAACGGTCGAGGATGCCGCCAGAGCCACTGCGGAGGCGCTGGCGAGAAACAGCATGGCTCGCGCCACATCCGCGCGTCCTGCCAGGTCTGAGGGTGACCAGCTTAGCAACCACGGATCACCCATGTCCACGCCATCACCTGCGCACAGGACCATGTCGATGTCGCCAAGTGCCGAGATGGCCGCTGCTAATGGCATGCAACATGGATACGTGGGCAACACATCCATGCCTGCTCACCTGCGAAACGACTTGCACGGTGGCAGCCCCACCTCTACTTCTTCAGCAGGCTTTACCACCAGTGTCAGGCCGACCTCCCATCCTGTCGGCTATGGCGCGCCACTGCCACCCACGACGCTTGAGCCGAGCATTGAAAATGGCCACGGACCTGGCAGCGCTGCTGGGAGCCCTCACATGAGCAGTGTGGGCTGGGCTTCGCCCTCACATGTGGCAGCGTCTCCTGCTCATAGCAGTAATGGCGGCAATGGCAGCTATGTCTACCCGGACCCCGACCAGGCATATACAGCAAACGCGGCCGCACAAGGTCAGATGTTTTACAGCAGCGCCATGGGTCTTCAGAGAACGGGGAGTGCTGAGCCCGGTGCGGCAAACTACAACAAGCCTCGTCAAGGCGAACTCTGGGCTGCTTAGGGAGCTGAAGATGCCCAGCAAGTTTTTGGTGTAAACAATGACTGCCCGGTTGACCCTCAGATTGAGTAGGTTTGAGGTATTGTGGATCACTCTTCGACGCAGCTGTCGAGGTGGTAAGTCTTGGTCGAGGGGTGTGGGTATTAAGACCCAGTGTGACAACAATATGGACGTTACGGCGCAACTTCGAGAAATGGTGGACGGTGCGGTACGGCGCTCCTTGCATGAGATTTTGCTTTTCCGCGTTCTCTTTAGACAGGTATCGGCACGGATTGGAAGGGAAGGTGGCGACGGCAGCATAGCTCTTTGTGGTATTTCTCAGCTGCCATGGACGATAGGAGGGTGTTTTGGAGCTCAGGGCTTGGCTGCTCCCAGGCGAGCAAACACAGAAAAGCAAATGTTTTCGGCGCTGTAATGTAAAACAACTATAGACAATTCGGCAGCTTTCACGCCCGGGGAAAAAGGAAACGGAATATATTTAAAGTAGCCTGACTGCCCACCCATAAGTGCCCACGTGACGATGTGTATATTCTCTCGAAATGTTGAAGGCTTAAAAAAACCCAAGCAGGAGTCTGCCACTGGGCCATACGGCACCGAACCGGCCGGTCTAGAGAAGCAGACAAATCAATCAGTCACTGATTACGTCTTCTATAGGAGAGACAAAATATTTTAGGCTCTGCACTGGTGCTAGATCCCG
The DNA here is from genome assembly GCA_003795315.1 of Cytospora schulzeri. NCBI lineage: Eukaryota > Fungi > Ascomycota > Sordariomycetes > Diaporthales > Cytosporaceae > Cytospora > Cytospora schulzeri. The sequence continues at coordinate 503,698 of LKEA01000006.1, read as the reverse complement.
ACGTGAGCCTGATCTCGTCACAGATTAAGTGTTGGGTTGATTTTCTGTTTACTAATCTTGGGGCTGCAAGATGGGCTTCTGCCCGGGCATGCTACTCCGAAGTCCAGCGGTCTCTTTGTCCTCAGGGATATTCCATAGAGAGCTCCTGGAGGTCCAAAGATGAATATATTGGCTCGATACTTTCGCTGGCTGGGGTGGAGACAAGTCTCTTGTTGGTGTTGTTCCATTCTTGGGTCTTTTCTCTTGACCATCACCTCTCCGAGTGCTCCTGATATAACCCATGACCACCCTTCAGTCCACCGCCCACTCACTACTTCACTGCTGAAAGCAGTTTTCTGGTGCTTTACTCTCCGGTCTTTATTTGTCCTACCAGGCTCTACTTCCTTCTTGCCTCCCATCAGCTGGGTTTATCCCAAGATATGGCGCCGCTTACCATCACGATACGTACCTTCTCCGATACGCTCTGTCCCTGGTGCTATATCGGCAAGAAGGACCTCGACCGCGCCATGGATATTTATAAGGGACAGCATCCCGATGTGCAGTTCGAGGTGACGTGGAATCCCTTCTACTTGAACCCCAAAGCGAAGGTGTCTGGTGAGACGACTCTCCCCACTTCCCCCTTCTCCTCTCCCTGTTTTCTCGCCTTTTCCCAGCTGCCAGCATCACGAGAAGGTAGTTAGTCCAGGGTGAGCTGGGTTTGGGTACCACAAAGGAACACGAAGTCTATTCAAGTTCTGACATGTACCCTAAAAAAAACAAAAAAGCCTACGACAAAAAGGACTACTACCTCGCCAAGTTCGGCCCAGCAGACGCACCAGCGTCCTTCGCCCGCGTGGAGAAGGAGGCTGCCGCCCAGGGGCTGACGATGAACTGGGAGGGGAAGTGCGGCAACACGCGCGACTCCCACGTACTCCTCCTCCTCGCCGCACAACAGCAGCAGAAGCAGCAGAAGCAGAAGAAACACTTCGGCCCCTCGTCGGCAACACCATCCACCGCCCTGCAGGACATCCTTGCGGACGCCCTCTTCAGGGGCGCGCTCGAACAGGGCAGGGATATCAGTGACCGGTCGTTCCTCGTCGAGACGGCTGTCCGGGTTGGCCTGGCGGTGCAGAGTGAGGGCGGCGGTGGGGATGGGAGCGAGGGGGAAAGGGGGGAGGATGCTCTGCTGGAGTGGCTGGACAGCGGGGAGGCGCGTGCCGAGGCGGACGCGCTGGACAGGTTCGCCAAGGAGGAGGTGGGCATCACGGCCGTGCCGAGTTATGTCGTCCAGGGGCGGTACAGGGTTGGGGGGAAGCAGGGGCCGGAGGTGTTTCTGCGGTTGTTTGAGAGGATCAGGTTGGAGACGTGTGACGTGGAGTGATGGCGAGGGGGAATGTGTCGTAATTCGGGTCACCTAGGTATGTTCAGGAAGTTATATGCAAGGGTTCACAATGGAGACTCTCAAGGTTTTGCACTGGACACTTGGAGACGTTACCATGGGCACGCGGAGCGTAGCGTTGAAAGACAAGGTTATTATTGCTCCTGTATGTGGCAAATGACGATAGTATCACTACCCCATCATATCGGGGGCGAGAGATCACTGACATCCTGCACGGCTTTTTTTGCGTCAGCTGACGCAACATTCATTTAGATTATCAAGAGCTCGTCTGAAGTCAGAGAGCTTCCTGTGCCATATTCCGTGCCCTCTCCCTGCTGAAAAGTGTCAACCCGTCAAACTCTCGGGCGACCACTCCTTGGTATAAACTCCCCTTATCCTTAACGCCGTAACTGTGCCAATATGTTGAACAATCTAGAAGACATCCTCTCAAAAACTAATCCATGTCCACCTTGGACATATTTCTTTTTCCGTTGTGAAAACCCCTTTACGCCTTTGACGATGCATACATATGTGTGTGTGTGGAAAGGAAAGGAAAGGACCGAATTACTACTTCTTCCCGCCCTCCAACAGGTGCAGCAGATGGGTATTCGTGATGTTTCCGGGCCTCCTCGCGGCCTTCTTCTTCTTCTTCTCGACCTTGGGCTGGCCGAGCTTCTTGAGCCGCGGGTCCTCGCTGGTGGGCTTCTGGCCGGCCTGGGTGAGCAGGCGGTTGATCTCGTCGGCGGGCGGGACGGGCACGCGGTGCCACATGCCCTGGAACTCCTGGTCGACGTGGTTCCACAGGCTCGAGTCGTCGCTCCACACGAAGCGCGGGTGGTTGTCCTTTTTGGTGCGCACGACCAGGATCCTGTGGTCGGCCTCGAGCTCCGCCAGCGCCGGGTACAGCCTCTCCTTGGGCCAGCCGTCCTCGAGGTCCTTGACCTGCACGTACATGGCGTCCTTGCGCTTCTGCAGGTAGGCCAGCAGGTTCTCCTTGCTCCGCACCCCGGGGATCACGGGGTTGTGCACGTAGGTGCCCGAGTCCCAGCGCTGCTCCGTCAGGTTGTGGTCGGGGTTCCAGCGGACGCGCGGGTTGGCGCGCAGCTTCTCGGCCAGCATGGCGCGGTCGGCGTCGCTGGTCACGCGGATGGTCAGGTGGTCCATGATCTCGTGGATGCCCAGCTCCTTGTCCTTCTCCTTCAGGTGGTTCACGGCGTAGACCATCTGCGTGCCCAGCTCCTGGCCCGTGCCCGTGAGAGACGGCTGCGAGTAGATGTCGACGCCATCGCCGGGGCGCGACTTGTTCTTCTTGGTGGGCGTGTTGCCACCGGCTATGGCGGAGGAGGTGGAAGCGACCGAGGGCGAGGGCGAGGGGGGGGCGAGGGTGGAGGACTTCTTGGAGGGGCCGGTGAGGTCGACGACGGCAGGGCTGTTCTTGGCTGCGGCGGTGGCCGCGCGCTGTCGCTCGAGGAAGGACATGGCGTCTCGATTTGTCGATTTGGAGGAAGAAATATCAAGGCGTCTTTGAGGAGGGTTGTTGGTTGTTGGATGATTGGCGCACCAACCAAAGTCAACGTCGACGTCGAGTGCGAAGGAAAGAAGAGAAAAGAGTGGGTGGGCGAGTGAATGAGAGTAGGAGAGAGAGAGAAGGTGTGAGGTCAGTCAGTCGTTAATTGGTAAGGCTGAGACAAAGGGCATTCGGCTCCAAAAGCTCCAGAAGTGATAAGACCAGCTGTTAGGCGATAAGTGTTGGGTGGTGGGCCGCTAAAACCCAGCCCGAGCGTGTCCAGTTTTAGTGGCAGTTCCAGGGTATCGGTCGGGTTGTTTTCGGTTCTGTATCAGTGGAAGATCGACAGAATTTACCTTCGAACTTTCGTAAAGTTCCCTGAAGACAGGCAGATCAATCAGATCGTATTCACTTGATAAAGTAGAGTAATTGGAAAGGAGCTTATTGGTGAGAAGCAACGAGAAGTTCGATATGGTACTATCTAGGTATTTATATTTGCGGGTAAGGCATTGCTGCTACCTGAAAATGGTTGACCTGCCAAAATTAATCTGCAATAATGGTCGACAATAGGGATAATAGGAAGAACCAGCCATCGTGCCTGGGCGTCATCGAGTCACACAACACAGTACACCGCAGCGTTGGGTTGCAGGCACACGAATTAATCCGAACTACCTAGATAGATAAGCACACTTAGTCATTGTCTCACGAGTGCCTGATTTTGCTCAACTGTTTTTCGTTGGCAGCATTAAAAAGTCCATATATAAGCAGAAAAGGCATTCTATCCGGGAGCACCTATCTTGCCGAGAAGTCATCACGCAGAGGAATATGGTGCATGCTTTAAAAACGACTCCTCCTCACATATAGACAAACACCCAATTGCTATTATCCCGCAGAAGATGATATCCCGTTCTAAAGCCCGACCCCACGGTCTTCCCTTAAGCCTGACCCTGCTGCTGCTGCTGGGCCTGGAGGTATTGGTAGCCAAAGTAGGCCGCAGCACCACCGACAACAACGAGAGCGTAGACACCGAGGCCGAAGCCGGTGGCATCGCCCGTGCTCGCGGGGGTGATGGCGCCGGGCTTGGGTGCCTTGGGGGTTGGGTCGCCGGCCTGTTCACATCAGCTCGTCAGCAAACCATAATCTGTGTCTGGGGTGTTCCAAGGTGTCCTCTCGAGAGCCCCTCTTGTCGCGAGGGACAGTGGGTAGTTTTTTTCCTTGTTCGTATGCCAGATATATGGAAAACGTACCTGTCTCTTCAGGTTTCCGCAGTACAACTGCTCCAGGGTCTCGCGCGCCTCATCGCTGTGGCCGACATCCTCGAATGCCTCGGTGGCGTCCTGTCCGGCAACGTCCAGCATGACCTCCTCACCGCCGCTGTAAATCGCAGCTGTCAGCCTTATCTCTGGCCCCCATGACGTTGTTGTTGTTGAGGCCGGTATCGCATTGTGTCCGGCAGTGGAGAACCTGCTCAACAACACACACACAGACACACAAAACTTACGGGTGCTCATCTATGAACTTTGCGCAGTCGTAGACCTTGTCATGGATGACCATGAACATGTCCTTCTTGGTGTTGTGCTCCGCAACATCCTGGTAGGTGTACTCCTTGTCGGCCATTTTGGATATTATTTTGTTGGGCTTTGAGGGGGGGGTGGAGGAGGAGAAAGTTCGGAATGTCGAGGATTGGCGAGTCGAAGGAGGGGAGCGCAACGTGGTCGACTGAAAGGGAAGGGTAGATTGCAGCAAAAGGGGCGGGCTAGACGGTCACTACAAAAACCTGGAGAATAGAAGAAATTATTCGGGATGTTGAGGGCGTGAAAGTTGGGGTTGGGGCGAGTAGGCCGGACGAAGTATGGGGAATTGAAAGATAAATGTACAGATTACGGAGAGGAGGTAGGTAAACCAAAAACCGTGGAAGTTTCCATGCGCTGGTCAAGGCCAGCCTGCTATCATCGAAGGGCGCAAACTGAATGCACAAAACGGAAACGGATAAGGAAAGGAGCTACCGTTTCGCCTTCGGCAGCCATTTCGGCATAGCGGGCCCAGTCTTTCTCAAGTAATGGCCAACCAAAAGCAAGACTAAGAGCGGATACCGGGACGAGAACCGGGGGCTTACACTGGGGCTCTCGTTCCTTCAGGGCCTTCCGGTGGCTCGGGGGCCCTTTAGTTGCCGGCGCCATGCACTCCCGATTGCTGAGCATCAAATCAGCCCATTCCAATTGGCCAAGGCACATGGAGAACCTTCATCGTCCGACTCGGCATCTGCTTATCCTTTTCTACACCGTTTCACAGAGCCTCTCCGTTTTTTTCCCAAACCGGGCTGTGATATGCGCAGATCCCCACACAAGCTTACTGCTTCGTCGGGGCAACGGTAGATCTTGAACGTCCGTTCGGTCTGACATGTTGCTTGTCCGACCGATGACCTCTTTCCTGTCAGCCTGTCTCCTCAGATGTGCTCAGGTATACATATGATATAATTATCCCGACGGACGGGGGCTCACAGACGACAAATGTACCTAGCTACGTTGCATCGTCACCCCCACCTGGTCAGTTCTCCGGGGTTGAGACACAAGCTCTGGGCGTACATAATTAAGTACATATTGGCATCCAAAATTAACTCGTCTTGGTCTCAATTGGCCCCTTGAATAATATGTGAATCTGCACTCGCACTCGAACTCGTCTTCGTTACCGTGTTCGTATTCTCCATACATAGTCAACGCTGTCCCCGCATACGATGCAAGCCACTCCAAACGGTCTTTCTATATCCGTATCACGACGCTCCCTGTCAAGAGTTGCCCAAGCAATTCATCAAGAACATGCTGCTGGCGCTGATCCTGCGAAACTATCCCCTCAGAGCCAGTGGGCTTATCTCCTAGAGCTGCCACCACCAATGTCCTGTCCTAACCGGTAGCTCGCAACCTTGTCCCACTCGATCTTCTGTCTCGTCACCGGCAACTGTCTCCTCAGGCCCTTGAAGGCACCCTCACTGAGGCTGTTGAATCCCTTGTTCAACTCCTCCTGGTACTTCTTCTCCACCGTCGAGATCTCCTTTGCGATGCCGCTGCCGGTTGCAGAGGGGATTGAGGCTGTGGCCGCCTTGTTGGTCACGAGACGCACGTTGCCGTCCTCGTAGTAATGGACGTCCACCCTGAGGGAGCCCTCAAGGGAGCTCTCGGTCGGGTCGAAGATGTAGAGGGATCGCCATCGGCCGTTCCTGTCTCTTGGTCAGAGCTACCTTTTGGACTATATGCGCAAAGGGGCGGTCCTTACCAGAAGTTGTTGGGGCTGTATTTGTTGGCCACAATGATGATAGCCAGCTTCGAGTCCTCCTCGATGGGGTATACTCCGTAGGCTGCGTTCGGGAAGTGGTCCTTGACATATGTTCCCAGGCTCTTCAACGTCGACTTGCTGTGGAAGCCAGAACCGTCAGTATGCATGACTTGCTTTCCCTTCTAACCTTTTGGGGGACTCGGCCGGTAATCACGTACACAAGATCAGAGTGTTTGCTCTCCAGGGAGTAGCTCTGAGCACCACTGGCTTTCTGCGTGGCGTGGTCGAACTCGAAACTCGACGAGCTCTCCACGTCGTAATACCGCCCATCTCCCAGGGAGTTGTGCGAGCTGACGAGGACCGGCTCGCTGCTTCCCGGCAGCTTCACCGTGGTGAACTGCTCCTCATTATACTTCTGGAATGCCGGTCCGAGCTCTTTCACGAGGTTAGGATCGGAGCTTGTGAGGGCCTTGATGTCTGTAGTCGGGCTGTCAGCGTCGGGGCGGCAGGAGTTGGGTCGAGGGTCGGTTTGAACTTGCCGGCTACGACATCGGAAAGCTTGTAATAGCGTTAGTTGTGTCGCTAAGATGGATTCAGAAATGGGGGGCGTACCTCTCCTGGGGGAGCGTCTCCCACGAAGGAAGACACCCACTCTAGAGACTCAGACATGAATGAAGCTGGGGGTCGGGCAATGGCACAGTTATCGTCGTCGATGTGGGATGCGAGGAGGGGTCACAGAGAAGTTCTGTGTAACAAATTGGTGCTTGACTTCAGGTAATGAAGCTCGGTTGAATTGGTCGCGGCGTGATTCAGGGGCACTGAGAAGTGTTGTTGTGTTAGAGTAGAGCTGCCCGTCATCCCCAGACCGCGACATCGAACCCCCTGACAGCGAGCGGGTCAGTGGAGTGCTACACTGGAGGGGTCAACTGGCTGTAGCAGGGATCCCCACTCAGCTGGCGACATCTGAACAGGCCGACCTCGCAATACCCCTAACCCTGGCTATTCGAGATCAGTTCTCTCCTAGATGTGCAGGCGTGCCAGAAACCTTTCAATCTTCCTTTTTCACTGACCCCCAAGATTGACAAGACGACTTATTTACTGATGTTTCTTTCTTTCCATTGTAGTTGCAAAATCCCATACCACCAATCTCTTTGCCTTCATTCCAACATAATGCCATGCAAAGTCGCTGAATACCTTTGCTTCATGGTAACCACCAACGCCGAGCCTCATAATCTTGTAAATGCTAATAATTCAATATCTTCTTGATGTTGTCATATACTCCTAGGAGAACTCATTAGTTTCTTCTTCTTCTTCCTTTTCACTTTTCCTCGCTTGGTCGGAGCCAGCCACTTACTTGCTACGTCTGGCACGTTGAACCTCTCGAACAGCAATGGCGTTGGCGTGCTCCAGCCAGCGACACGCATCACAGGCGCTTCCAGACGGATGAATGTCGACGGATCCTCTTGGACAGCGGCGGCCACCTCGGCACCAACACCAGCATTGATCATGGCCTCATGTACGACCATGCACCGCCCAGTCTTCTGGACGCTCTGAAATACGGTCTCTTTGTCCCAGGGGTATATTGTCCGCAGGTCAATCAGCTCGATGCTCACGCCCAGGTCCTGCTCGGCCTGCTTGATGGCGTTCAGACAAATGTACAGCGGTTGGCCATAAGATACGATGGTCACGTCCTTTCCCTCCTTGACAACCTCGGCCTTGGACAATGGCAGCTCGTACGGCGCGACTGGGACCTGCTCGACGGCCGCCCGGTACAGCACTTTGGGCTCCATGAAGATGCAAGGGTCGTTGCTCCGGATAGCCGCCAACAATAGTCCCTTTGCCTGTAATGGCGAACGTGGCATGATGACTCGAAACCCCGGAACGTGTGTGAACAAGCTCTCTGGCGACTGCGAGTGGTACAGGGCACCGTGGCCGACGGCACCGCAGGGCATCCGTACCGTCAGACCTCCCACGTGCCTGCCGCGCGCGCCATCTCTGTATCGATACTTGGCCGCCTCGTTAACCATCTGGTCGAATGCTGGAAAGACATAGTCGGCAAATTGGATCTCAGCGATGGGCCTCATACCCTCAGCGGCACATCCAATGGCAAAGCCCATGATGCCCTGTTCTGACAACGGGGTGTTGAAGACACGATCCCCTCCGTACATCTCGGCCAGCTTCATGGAACAGCGGAACACTCCTCCAAAGGCGACATCTTCACCAAATAACAACACGTTCTCATCCTCGGCCAACGCTATTGAGAGAGCGTCGTTGATGGACTGGTATAGATTCATTCTCTTTGTCGTCCCTTCGCGTACCTCTGTAGATAGCTCCGGGTTCCCCAAGGCGGCCTGCGATGTGTGTGCCAGCAGAGAGGTGGTAGCATAGTCAATCGGTAAGTTGAGCTTTGCATTGGGCGGATGTGTCGAGTATGGGCGCCGCAGAACAGTATTCTGGGAAGGGCACAAAGGTCTGCAGCTGAGAGATGGAGTGACTGCCAGGGCCGCAGCCCTCGTCAAGTGTCGAGGCAGCTCGCTCCTCATCATGCGAGCAGGAAAGAGACCAGGTTGGATGCTATGGACATCGATCTGTCATTCCATGAAACACTGTAAAGTATAACAGATAAGTAAGTAAGTACAGTCAGTTCAGTCAGGCTGATTCCATCTGTCAAAGAAACAAGAGGGAGACATCTTCCCGAGTCTCGAGCGGCGAGATGTAAGACTGCTGCGGTTAGACGCGGGCTCGAACTGTCGGGCCACGGAATACAGAAGGGGTGATGACGGGCAGGACATCACATGAAAAGGTGTCCAGGTGGTACAGATTCATACATAGCAAATACATACCTACCTACCAGGTGGTGCTTAGTAGGTACGGTAGTTGATGAACGGTTCCCAAGACTGCCCAGGGTTGTCCCCTGTCCTGCAGGACCGGCAGCTCGGCACCTACACCTGGGCACTACTGTATCCCTGTACCCGCTTACAAGCCAATTGCACCCCACTATGCCAGGGCGCCCAGCCTCCTCGATATTCAATGTGGACAAATGTTACTGGGGTGACCAGCCACCGTCAACAGCGTCATCAACCAAGGAAATCTGATCAGTGATCAATTTATTTCCTGCACCGAATTCCTTTACCGTCTGTCATCTGTACTGTAACTTTTGTTTGATCTGTCCGTGTGTCGTGTTGCTGCATGTGTTGCTTAGCCAAGTGCTGATCTTCCACACTAGCTCGCGTCCAGCACTTTCCAGTGTCCACACCACACTTTCTTTATATTTATAAATTAATACGGTATGGCGGATCGACATTCCAGACATCGGGAGTCTGGGGAGAGAAGACACAGAAGCAGTCGTTCTGTATCTCGCCATCATGTCTCCTCACCAGATGGAAGAAGATCTGGCCATCACTCCCGCCAGACATTGTCACTGGATGCGATCGCCGCCCTCAATGAAGCAAACGCCCACGGTGTGAGCTCACGAGATGCCGAAGAGGAGCTCGAGAGGAGACGGCGTCACGAGCGTAGGGAGAGGCGAAGGCGAGAGCAGAGGGCTAGAGCAGACCGGGATGAATATCAAGAGGTCAACACCGAGAGTCCTAGGGCACACCGACATCGTGAGTCCAGGTCGTCTCAGATGCCACCACCGCCACCACCACCAGCATACGAGGAAGAAGAGGATGTTGCGTCCGACTACCACCATGAGCGAAGGGAGAGGAGGAGGCAACGGTCCTCCATGGCGTATGAGCCTCCCCGGGACCCTTACCCAGACATGGGGTACGACCATGAGCGCGAGAATCGTAAGGAGCGTAAGAGAACGACGAGGATGGCTGCTGGCGGCGCGTCAACTGAGAAGGTTTCCGAACTTAGAGGAGGTCATTGGCAACAAATGCGTGGCGGTGGCACAAACCCTTCGACCAGCTATGATAGCTTCGACAGCAAAGAGGAAGCATACGATGATGACGAGCCGCGGAGGAAGGGTTTCTGGACTAAGAAAAAAATATGTAAGTCGTCTGCATACGTGTATCTGACAGAGCTTGACTGACACTACCCAGTGATTGGTGCCGGAATCTCAACAGTGATATTGATCATTATCATCGTTGCCGCCGTGATTGTGAGCAAGAAGGGCTCCAAGAAGTCCAGTCCAAGCGCCGATTCGGACTCGAGCTCGAGCGCGGGCTGTCTGAAATGCAACCTGCCGTCCGAGGACAGCATACCCAGCGATGCGCCGGACTACCTGAACCCCTTCAACTGGTACGACACCATCGACTTCAACGTGACATACACCGACGTAACAGTCGGCGACCTCCCCATCATGGGACTGAACTCGACATGGGACAACTCAGTCGCCGCGAACGACCTCGTCCCAGCACTCGACCAGGACTGGGGCTCATACTCTGACCGGCCCGCCCGCGGCGTCAACCTCGGAGGCTGGCTATCCCTCGAGCCGTGGATCACGCCAGATCTGTTCGACTACGACGAAGACCTCGGCATCGTGGACGAGTATACGCTCTGCACACACCTGGGCTCGGACTGCGCCAGCACGCTGGAGAAGCACTACTCCTCCTTCGTCAGCGAGTCGACCTTCGCCGAGATCGCCGACGCGGGCCTCGACCACGTGCGCATCCCCTACTCGTACTGGGCCGTCGAGGTCTACGACGACGACCCGTACCTCTTCCGGACGTCGTGGCGGTACCTGCTCCGGGGCATCGAGTGGGCGCGCAAGTACGGCCTCCGCATCAACCTGGACCTGCACGCCCTCCCGGGGAGCCAGAACGGGTGGAACCACGCCGGGCGCATCGGCCCCATCGGGTGGTTCAACGGGACCAACAGCACGCAGAACGTCCAGCGGAGCATCGACGTGCACGACCGGCTGAGCAGGTTCTTCGCGCAGGACCGCTACAGCAGCATCATCAGCCACTACGGCCTGGCCAACGAGCCCAGGATGACGCTCATCTCGGCCAACGACGTCATCAACTGGACCGAGACGGTCTACTCCATGGTGCGCGCCAACGGCCTCAACAACTCGGTCGTCGTCTTCGGCGACGGCTTCCGCGGCCTGGCCAACTGGCAGGGCGAGATGACGGGCTACGGCGACGGCATGGCGCTCGACGTGCACCAGTACGTCATCTTCAACAACGAGCAGATCGTCTACAACCACAGCGAGAAGGTCAGCTACGCCTGCGACGGCTGGACCCAGCAGTCGCAGCAGTCCATGGACACGTCGACGGGCTTCGGCCCCACCCTCGTCGCCGAGTGGTCGCAGGCCGACACGGACTGCGCCAAGTACCTCAACAACGTCGGCTGGGGCAACCGCTGGACGGGCACCTACGACACGGGCAACGCCAGCGACCCCCTCCAGGCCCTCACCCCGCGCTGCCCCGCCACCGACGACACGTGCAGCTGCACGAGCGCCAACGCCGACCCGGGCCTCTACAGCGACAGCTACAAGCAGTTCCTGCTCTACTTCGCCGAGGCCCAGATGGACTCGTTCGAGGCCGGCTGGGGCTGGTTCTACTGGACCTGGTGGACCAGCGAGGCCTCGTGGCAGTGGAGCTACAAGAAGGGCCGCGAGGCCGGCATACTGCCGCAGAAGGCCTACGACCGCACGTTCCACTGCAACTCGACCGACATTCCGGACTGGTCCGCGTCTTTACCTGAGTGGTATTAGTCCTGTGTGGGGAGGAAGGAATGGTTGCGTTCGGTCTTGACTGCGAAGGCTGGCGCTTGCCGAGGGGTGGGAAGTTAAGGAGGCATGTAATTGATGAATGAGATAATGAGCATTGAGTATGAGAGACGGAGCACTCGAGATGGTGGATTTGATTTTCTTGTTTGGCATTGCACTGGGCGTCGAAAAGGGGTTTGGAAGATAAACCTTCATCTTCAGTTATATTTATTCTTTCCACATAAAGCGTCATGTAGATATCCGAGGAGTTTGGTGAGAGCCACGAGAACGCTATTGCTGGCTAGATGAATGCAGCACGATTATGGGTCAACAATTGCAAATAACTCCCGGTTGACCGTACCTTGATGCACATTGCCCGAAAGCATGTTTGATGGTGACATTCACATTGGAGATGAACATTGGCTCAGGTGTATAATTGATCATTTCTTTCATTCAAATTGGTGTTTTATTGTTCTGTCTTATACAATGAACCATGGATCATTACCAAGCCAGAAGCTCCCAGGTGTAGCTAGATCCACAGCTCTGGCAGATATTGTGGGCAACAGTGTTGCAAGATGTTCACTACGTTTAACTTACCTTTATACGGGTCTCGATGATGATGGTATGGCTTGATGGTAGCAATATCCCTGAGATTTCTTCCGTCAGTTATGTAAACACAAAGGTATTTTGCAATGGCAGAAGTGAATATGAGGGGCGATATCAGTTCGAGGAGCCTCGGTCAGGAGGCATTTCATCAATGCATAAGCTATGAAGACCGTCGTGATAAATTTTATAATCATCATTTGGACGCGTGAAGGGGGGAGGGCAAGGTAAGCAAATATAGTACTCACAGTTCAGAAAGTGTCGAATGCGAACGTGTTGAGCGACGTGAAGTTGACATACAATGGCATCTAATATTCCCACGTTAGCTAAATCATTCTGCTAGAGTAGCAAAAAAATGGAAAATGAGCCGTGGAGATCAGAAATGACTTTTATCATCTGCGCCCGAAAGCTCTGACATATGCTTGTCGTTTTTTGTCAGATCATCATGTTGGGGGAAGGGTGGCTCGGTGAGATGACAAGAAAATCAAGGGAACTGATATACTAACCAAACGCAATAGTAGGGCACATTGGGCCTTCGTTCGATATCACTGGCCAGAACAGAAACAACCCCGGGAACATTTCAGTCCGTCGGGGGGTAGCTATTGCCAAATACTAGTGGGAGATCTATTTCAGTCATGTCAGCGGACTGAGTCCCTCGAAGTTATGAAACGTCAAGGCAGGTGATGTGATATCTCTATCAGTGAATGCATGAATGGTAGGTTATATATGTTGTCTGCATCGGAAACCCGGATAAGACTCGTCATCTAAAATCATCAGGGAGACATGAAGCTGTGTGAAAATGCAAGTAAAAACATACCGTATTCTGACCGAACACTGGCAGGCACATTCAACCCCTCAGGACCAGCCAGCACCACCCGTTGTTTCCTTCTTTCACCAGAAGATTTCACATATCAATTGCTCAAGCTGCTGTTGCCAACCATGTTAGCGGACTGCTTGGTCCATGGTTGCTTCAATCCGTGATATATCGCATCAAATCAGTGGACGAGGTTTTCTAGGCCTGTCACGAAATGGCATATCTGCTCATGGAATATCGGAGCCCAGTGCCGTTTCATCATAAAGATGTCGTTGGCTGAAACATGGGGGTAATCGTACCATATAAGCAGACGAGTGTCGGGCCTGGTTTTCAAAGTCAGCATATTGCGCAATGATATGAAGTCCATAGAAAACAGAGTTGAGTGAAGATAATCAGAAACAGCCATTTTTGTCGTCAAAGAATTCTCAGTCGGTAATTCCAACTTGCCGAAGCAAAGTAAATGTTCATCAGATAATAGGGAAGCGCGACGCGAAAGCAGGTTAAACATACCATCTTCAGTGGACGCCCGACGCAGGCAGATTGGCCATCATGGCACAATCAAATCACGACATGGTGAATCAAGCACAAAAGCTCGAGCACTACTGTTGATTCAGAGACTGTTAGCTTGAGATCGCAGACCGTGGAAGGTGTTATCAAAGCGGAAGTCGAGCTGAATTTCAGACTGACGTGACAAATTCGGTTTCATTCCATAAATGGTCAAAGACTCTAGTTTGTTTGCGGTTTGGTTGTTGTCATCAGGAAGGAGGGGGGGTTGTGAAGAGACGGTGAAAACTTGCTTACCTCGTGGCTTTTTCTACGAACGCGTGGTTGTGAATGTTGTTTGTGTGCGTTTCGTTGATGTAGGAAGGAGAAAGAGAGAAGCAGTTGCAAGCTCACGAAATTTTATTGCAGAGCCTTTCCTTGGGTGGGGGGAACCGTGGTGGTGGCCCAAGCTCCTTTTAGCGCAAACAATTCAAATCTCACGTAATCATTAGGTACGTACTTGATAACTTTTGATCACCTGAATTGGCGTCAGTTCGTGACAGTGAGTCCATCTCTTGCATCATTTGCGCCGCGCCTGAGTCGCGTTTACCTACCTTTATCACCAGAAGCCATCATCATGCCTGAGATCGCTGAAGGCAAGTCAACCTTAACTCGTACAATTTTTGCAACCCAATCAGCTGATAGATCTTCTCAGTTGCGAGATTGGTTCATTTCCTGCGCAAGCATCTTGTCGGCAAGACGATTGCAAAGGTGCAGGCTCTCGATGACAACAATGTCTTCGGGAAGGTTGGTTGCAGTGGCCCTGCCTTCCAGAAGGCCTTGAAGGGTCGAACAGTGAGCAGCCACAGAACGAGTTGAATTGGCAGGAGTAAACTCTGAACGTGATTTAGGTTAAAGAGGCCGGTAGTCAGGGCAAGTATTTCTGGCTTGTCATGGATAAATCTCCGCACCCAGTGATGCATCTGGGCATGACAGGTATGTAGCCAAGGAAACTTGTGAGACCTTGAGAGCTTGGCTGAAACGTGTAGGATGGATTCACATTCAAAATGATCGCACCGCCTACACCAACTATTACAAGAAGACGAAGCCGGAGGAGCAGGAGGCTTGGCCACCCAAGTATTGGAAGTTCGAGATCGAGACTGAAGGAAAGACGCCAGTCCGCGTAGCCTTCACGGACCCAAGACGGTAAGTACACCGAAGGAATTATCTAGTCACCAGCAGCACTGCTGGACTGCGTCCTGTAAAACGTTCATCACTCGTTACTTCGCATAGGTGCCATGTCTGCCACATGGAGTCTCTACACCCACTTAACTCGACCTTGGACGGAACTGTACTGACAAGTTGTCCCCAGATTTGGCCGTGTCCGTCTGGTCGATTGTCCAGGCGATCAAATACGCAAAACCTCGCCTCTGGTTGAGAATGGCCCGGACCCTGTAGTCGACAAAGACATCTTCACGGTCGACTTTCTGAGAAACAAGATGAGAAGCAGACACGTTCCTCTCAAGGCGTTCATCTTGGATCAGGCTGTCATCAGCGGCATCGGAAACTGGGTTGCAGACGAGAGTCTGTACCATGCGAAACTGCACCCCGAGCAGTATTGCAATGAATTCACGGATGAGGAGATGGAGCGGCTGCATGGGTCCATCACCTACGTTTGCCAGACAGCTTGCGACTTGCTTGCCGATTCCGACCGGTTCCCTGACCATTGGCTGTTCAACCACAGGTGGGGAAAGGGCAAGAAAACCGCCAGCGCATTACCAAACGGAGAAAAACTGGCTTTCATTACAGTCGGTGGGCGCACCAGCTGCTATGCACCGGCTATCCAGAGAAAGACAGGCCATGTTGCGCCAGGGATCAAGGAGGAATCACTCGAAGATGGCGATGCGGACGAGAAGCCCAAAAGAGCAAAGGCCAGGAAGCCCAAGGTTGAAGAGCCAGGAGACAACGATGATGAGAGGACGCTGAAGAAGTCGAAGGCCAGGAAGCCACAGGTCCAAGAACAAGACGAAGAAGAAGAGCTGAGACCGCGTAAGAAAAACAAAGTTCAGCAGGAAGGCGTCAAAGTGGAGCGAAATTCTCCAGCTTCGCGATCAGCGAAGAAGATGAATGGCACAGCGGCCAAGACTGAGACAGACATCAATACCGGCCGGCGCCGCTCATCAAGGCTGAGCAAAGGATCATAGACACTAGTTCATAGACACAAGGTCGGTCTAAATCGAATCGTCATCCCATTTCCGACTTATCATATGAAGTGTCTGGATCGTCCAAGGTTGAAAAGGTAATGCCCAGTCGAGCAGGGGAAGGGCCTCCCTGGCCGTACCAAATTCACGGACTGGATTTCACCCCTTTTCCCACCTCCGTCACTTGCCAAAGCTTGCTATTGACCATGTGTTAACCTCGTTGCCTGCTACTGGTTCTACAGGCCACCCACCATCGTGCCCAGCAATCGGCAAGCTCATACACGGACATCACCTGATAGGTTGACTGCCCTGCCCCTTATAGCGCTCCCTTTGTGTCCCAACTATGGCGCCACACTGGGGGCTCGATCAATGTCTCAAGACACAATGCCTGAGCGGCATCATCAACGTGATCAAGAAGGATCACACGATCGTTTCTACAAGATCAAATCTTCAATCCTCATACAGATCAGGAGATCGACCCGCTGAACCACCGGATGACTCCCGCGTCCTCTCCCTTGAGGAGCCTTACCGGAAATGGACCTCTCTTCGGCATCATCATCGACCGAGTACCTAGGTACGCAGTGACTACGATGACAACAGTTTCTACCACATCATGTCGCGCGTTAGTCCAAGTGGTTATGAGAAACCCACGAATGGAGCCCCTAGATGTTCGGCTGTACCAATGCTGCATCGTCGAGACGGAGAATTTAGGCGGGCCCCTGCGAGCGGCTGGTCTCTTCCGAGTTACATACATACATACCTACATACCTACATATACTACGTACCCATGGACCCAGGGACCCAGGGACCCATGTGCCGGCGCTTTGACTTGAGGGTCGTACTGTAATGCTTGATTATTGGGGCCGGGCGGGGGGGAGGGAAAGATGACCAAGAAGGTGAAAGCTGGGCACCTCGTCGGGTCGCATGCAATACCTAGTTGGGATTCTCCGACTGGGCCTTGCCCGCTCGAGGTCCCAACATGAGACCCCGATCGATACTATCAACAAGTGTGCCCATTTTAGTCACATGAGCTCTAAAGGTGGTTCCAGAATCCTTCCCTATGAGATCTTGTCACTGGTCCAGCATATGTCATCTCTCACCTGATATGCAAGCTACTGAATTGTTCTCACTGTTCTACCTATGCTTATAGAATTATACCGCCAATGGACACAGTATGGTGGCATCCCAGGTCAAAAACAAAATACCAAAACCGAATTATTAACACCGTTGGTCAGTTACTAGAAATGCTGTATGGGTATCACCTATGCCTAAAAGCAAGATGCCTGCCTCCTCATCCTCCAGGGAAAAAATACCAAAAATATGAAAGAAATAGAAAACACCCATCTCAAGAAGACATGGACTCCCTAAATGCACGCTGACTCGATCTAACCATGGCCGGCCTGCCTCGAAGCAGAAAAACTCCGGCGCTAAAAATATTGCCCTCAAAGACTCCTTGTTGTAGGTTGTTTTTGCATGCCGATGAAATGCGTCGGAGCAAAAAGCAGAAAAGTCTTGTCGTAAATTGTTGTTCTCGTCGAAATCCAGGATAATCCTGAATCTCGATGTTGTAGGGAAAAAAAAAGAGGAAGGGGCAGAAAGAAAAAGGGGGGGAGGAAGGGTGGAGGGTGGTATCGCACATGACGCGTTGATTGTAAATCTTCTGCGTCATCACTCCTTCTGGCACTGAAAGCCAACCGAGTATCGGTAGTCCTCGCTGTCCCACGTTATGGGGATGATGGTGAGGATATTGACAAAGGGCTCGCCGCCCTTCTTGAAGTTGGTGATCTCGGTCTGGTGCTCCTTGTTGGACCCGATGGCCTCCCGCATGCCGCGGATGTCCTCGGGGCCGACGTGCTCGCGCGCCGACCGGGGCGGGACCCTGCCCCCCGGCGCCTGCAGGAAGCGGCAGTTGCGCCCCCGGATCTCGTCCATCTGGTAGCCCGTCAGGGCGAGGAAGGCGTCCGAGGCGTAGACGATGGGGACGTCCTGCAGGGCCAGGTCGCAGACGACCAGGGCGACGGAGCCGTCGATGGGGCCCAGGTCGATCTCGGGGTTGGGCCGGGCGAAGATGCGGAGGAGGACGGACATGACGTCCAGCCCGCTGGGGCAGTATAGCCCCGGGTAGAAGAGGTGGTCATTGGTGCCGGGCGTTTCTATGGGTTGTGTATCCTGGGGGGCTCTTTTCTTCTTGTCCTGCTCTGTGAAACGGTACTGTTCGGAGTGAATGTTAGAGCTGGTGGTGATGTAATGGCAGAGTGGCCTTCGACTTTGATCAGCCATATGGCCCAAAGAGGAGAGGATGGCTTACTTCGAGAGCACAAGATTCCCACGGATTCATCGTTGCGGTCAACATTTATGGGGCCTCTGAAGGGGGTGGGCTCTTGTGTCGCAACGAGTTCATGTACTGTAGGCACACGGAACGGGACCGGTATGTTGCCAGGTAGCAGAAGAGGTTGACCAGCCAGCGACACACGACACATTTGCATGAATGGGCAAAGTGTCTGTATATCTTATAAGAAGGTGTGTTCACAATTTCCTAAAGAAGAAGCTGCCTTGTCACAAACAGGAGTGATGAGTATGTCCGTGGGTACGTATCGAAGATCGAGATGCCACCAACCATCCGCACGTCCGCGACTATGGGCGGTTGGGAGGACTGTTGAACAGCACACTGGATCGACATTAGAGGAAACATAGAGTAAGGCGGGCAATAAGCTGGTGCCGCATCGCGCCCATACTAACCATACTAAGGTACTACATAGTGCACCCAGTAAGTAGACATAGTATTTCCAAGGTTAATGCAGGGATGGAAGAGTTTGGAAGATATCCGATGGTATGGAGCATGCTGAAAGGTTGGTTTCAAAAAGTAAGCAAGATGGCATGGCAATTGCCATGATCGCAGCAAGATCATGTAGGCCCCGAGATCGAGGCCACAAAACGGATCTAGATTGGCCCTGAACAGCCTTTGAGTGTCCAACGTGTCAGGTCGTGCCAACGTCTTGGTAGCGAATGCTGTCAAGACTAGCGACTGGCTGGAAGGGGCATTGCTTGCTTGCGTGCATAAAGAAGTATGTAGGCAGGGATAGAGATGGTTCTGCTTTTTTATTAATAGTATTGAGATATGAAAATGCGACAGACGACGCTCTGGTCGCATCGTTCAATATTGTGTTTCCCTCCCCCTTCCCGGAACATGACCCCACGATGAGCACAGGTGTGGCAGCAAAGGATTCTTAGTTCGATAAGCTGAGAGAAATGATGAGCCGATTTCCTCCTAAGTCATGAGACGCACAAGGCTTTTGGTGATTAATGACATAGAGGGTTAAGGGGTTTTTTGTGAACTGACGGCGTCGATGGTGGCGAGCCCACTGTGTACCTTGGGGAACCGGCGTTCGATGGTTGACGATCGTCGTAGAGAGGAGCTCAATTCCAGATCTGAAGCTAGTTAGGTAAGAACGGGTGACTCCAGTTTTTGCCAATCCCAAAGAAATCCCAGATCGGCCAACTGGTGACAGATGCCAATGTCAACTGGTATGGAGAGAACGGCTGGGGGTGGAGCCACGCCACAGGCCAACAACAGGTCACAGGCCACAACACCTACCTCTAGGTAGGTACTTGGGCATGCAATCGATATCAGTCTGCTTTTCCTGATTGACCTTGGAACTTTCCAAGGTCTGTTTGGGTTTCCAAGGTTCAATATAGCCATCTACCCAGGTATGTATCGTGGTACAGTAGCCGGCTGCTTACTAAGTACCTGGATACCTGGGTAGGTACATGCCAGGGTTATAGGTACTGTACGGTACTGTAGCAATACATACCTAGGTAGTTTTGCTGCTGCTGTACAGGACAAGCTTGGAGGTCGTTAGCCAGTTACCAAAGTCAAACCACCACCGCGTGATGTTGTGAAACCCCAACAGAAAAGAAGGAGTGCACGAAAAAGCAATCACAGTCGTTTGAAGGTCCATGCCATCTCGTCATGTGCACAGTTGGAGGTTCCGTACATATGGCAACAATATCATACACTAACTGATGCAGCCGCTGTTAAGCCGACGCTGCGGCCCAGACCAACCAAACCCTGCCCTGCCCTGCCCTCCTGCTCTCTCCAGCTCTCTCCTGCTCTGGCCCTGCCCCACCCACTATATCGCAATCACCATCAGTTCAGTCAGCCCCAGATGTCCTCCTTCCCCTCACTCACCTCACTCCTTAATTGACTTCAGGAGCTTATACTCCGACACTGGCGACCAAGCCCACGCAATGAGCCTCAAGTGATCCTCGGTCGGCCGTCCGTCCTCCCCCCAAAGCTTGTCGTCGTCGTTGTCATTGTCGTCTTCTTCGCCACCGTCTCCGCCCTCGGGCACCAGCTTGGCCAGCGCGTCCGTCCTCGTCCTGTCCCAGTCGGGCTCTCCGGGCTCCTTCTCGTCCACGAGGGTGTTGGCGAGCCGCTTCCGCGCCTCCAGGTTGACATACATGTCGGCGAAGGTGGTGTCGATGCCCTCGGTCTGCTCGAGCAGCGGCAGGAAGGCCTCGACCGTCTTTTTGGACAGGGGCTTGAAGGAGCGCTGTTCGCGCTTCTCTTTGGGGTAGGTCTCCTTCAGCCAGGTCTGGAAGACAGCCTGGGCCGCCTCGATGTCCTTGGTCTTCTTTGGGTGGTGCTTGGCACGGTTGTACATGGTGTTGATGGTCTGCCATTGATATGTCAGGCTTCGCTTGGAGACCAGAGAGATGGTCTTCTTGGCCGTCTCGGCATCCTTGAAGCCAGCTCCTTGGATGGCCGTTTCCGGGGTCTCGTCGGTGTATAGATGGGACCGTTTCGGCTGGTCTTTGGCCTCCTTGCTCTCCTTGGCCTCCTTGACCTTCTTGGAGATGGGGTCGGCCCGGTTGTTCTGCTTCTTGGACTTTGTCTTGGCCATGATGCTGATGCTGGTGCTGATGCTGTCAAAGTGCAACACTGAACGGACTTGCTAAGATGGCCGTGAAGCCCAAGAAGCCCATGAGGGACGCATTTCGATGCTGGCCAACCTACTAATATATCTATCTACGCATAAATGTTGGCGTGGTGCCTGTGCCTATGATGCAAGACAATGAAATGGGTCTTTGTTGATTGGACGCGTCCCATCGCATGTGCCCTGTTACTTGCTAGATGCCCCTGAACACCTCATCTTGAAAGGCCACTCCTGTTTCAAGGATGATCAATGAATAACCTCCGGTTGGCTCTGGTGCCGTCACAGTTGAAGGGTAGATGTCATTCCTGTGTGGGTTTCAAGGTTGTCGATGCATCAAGCAATTGAATTAATAGTTGACTTATACGGATCCGTACAAGCTCTATGTTGGGGAGATCCGCTGACATAAGCTACATAATTAAGCTTCCAAGGTCCCTCTTACCCATAAACCAATCCTTGTCCCCCTCAACGCGTCCGCTAGCCAACGCCCCACGATCGACGCGTTTGGTCGAACAGACTGACGGACAGACTGCCGAACTGATTGCTCACATGTCACATGTCACAATCATAACAGGTCACCAAGACGACAGATGAATTCTTCCAACCCAAATAACCAGTTAGAATCCTGCCATCATCAGTGAAAGGTCTTTGTGTGTGTCGCAGCCTTGACTGGGTATTATACAATTAGTTGGCCGTTGAAATAAACGATAAACCCAACAAGACGCGAAATTCCCACAACATCGACGGTTTCACAAATGAGACAGGAAGCAAACAAACAACACATCAACACGAATCCATAATGTCATCACTTTTCAGCCAACGGCGTCGCGCCGAGGGCTCTTCCCGCTCCGCAGCCCGCCGACCGCCACAGTCTCGACGCGGCGAAGACGGAGACTCCCTAGACCTCCCACCTTACGAGCCGCCCAAGTGTCCCCTCACCATGCAAGGCCAGCAGGCGCTGAAGGAGCTGTCCACGAGCCGCGTCAATGAGAAGTACAAGAGCGGGCTGGACGCGTCGGCCCAGCTGCTCAGCAAGAGCGTCTACGCCATCAACGAGCGGCTGACGAACCGCAAGAGGCTCGCCGAGCAGATGGCGGAGAGGGCGGCCAAGAGGAAGAACACGGGCGACGGCGAGGGTGATGCCGGCCAGGCCTCGGTCGAGAGGGCCGAGAACACCGCCAGGGAGCTGGGGGAGGAGGTGTCGACCCTGACGGCGCAGGTGGAGGAGGCCATGAGGGAGGTGCTCGACATGCAGGCTGCCCTGCAGGACGAGAGGGGAATCTTGGGAGGTCTGCCCGACTTGGTGGCAGAAAAGCAGCAAGAGGTGGTGGCACAGGCACAGCAAGACCAGGGGCTTGTTGACGACGACGAGAATCAAGACCCTCCCGAGGTGCACGGCGTCCCGATCCTCGACATCTTGCAGGAAGAACGCGAGGTCAAGACCGCAGAGTACGAGAGGCTGAAGCCGTACGAGAAGTATGCACTCAACAACAGCTACATCGACTTCAAGAGGTCGTGGCACCAGGGCCTGTATCCGGACGAGGAGATACCCGTGCCCGACGCGACGAAGTGGTTCGACCAGGACGGACGGCCTAGGCATCTGACACGCGAGGACAGTCGGCAGAACGGAGGGGACGATGGCGAGGAGGACTCGGATGACGACATTCAGATCGCGAGGGAGAAGAGGAGCTTCACGTGTCCGCTCTCCCTCAGCGTCATGAAGGAGCCTTACACGTGCAGGCTGTGCAAGCACTCCTTTGAGAGGAGGTTCATTGTGGAGTACATCAAGGGCCCCAACATGAGGGGGCACACGGCAAAGTGCCCCATCCCCGGATGTCATGTGGACGTAAGTTTGCTTCATCCTCGTCTTCTGCCTCCCTTCCCAAAGACAGTTCACCTCAAGGGTGAAATCAAGTACTGACATTCCTCCCCTTAGGCCATGACTATCAATGATCTCTATTCGGATGAGGTGTTGCTGCGAAGAATAAAGCGTGCCGCACAGGCAGAACGTGAGGAACAGGAGGGCTCCTCTGATCAGGAGGAGGAAGCGGAAGACGAGGCTGAAAGTATGGCCGTTGATACCGATATTAAAGGAGAGCCGGAGATGGAAGAAGACGATTGAGTGATGATGCTGTGTTAGCCAAGGGCTGTTTGGAGGAGTCCCTTGATCACGACAGATATCACAGCAAAGTAATCTTCCGAGCGTGGCAGAGGCAAGTCGAAAGGAATAGGAGCTGGCACAAGGATCGGACCATTCTGGGCCGCTGCTGGCCCACGTCACTCAACTATGGTACCCAGGAGGGATTGACTTGTTCGGAGGGGGAGTGGACTTAGGCCAGATACAAATGATACCCATGCGATTCCACGCTGAATCCAGCTGGTTAAGCTTATTCTCACACACACACACATACGCACTACCGTGGTTCCTCCGAGATATCTTTATCCTGCTGCTGACTGGTACAGCGCATCTCGATCCTAACCATCTGAATACGAAAGAGAAGAATAGGGAACGAACAATATTGCGAAGGCCGAACTCCAACCTAAAAGGCGCGCCTATACAACAGGTTTCTCCTACTGATTCGATATGAAATTCCTTCACCTCGTCCATCATCACACATATCTCATCAAAGCACTTTTTCTTCTTTTCTTTTCCTTCCTCCATCCAGGCTTTACCATGTATAATTCCCCTCCTCACTCCCCTCGCTCCCCGTCGCAGGACTAGCCAGGTCGACAGACTGCGACTGCGACGACGAGGACGACGGCCCCGGGAGCATAAGCCTGCAAGCATCAGCATTGGCCTGCCCCTTGGTGCAATACTCCAACACGGAGAGGTGATCCCCCACAGCACCCTCATCCCCACCGAGAAGGCTCAGCTGACACGCCGAGATCCAGACGGTCGCCCACAGGGCTGTACCGCCGCCACCACCACCACCACCACCACCAACACCTTGGTAGCTCTGCAGCCGCGATCCGAGGGCCCCCGTGCGGCACGCCGCCCGCACGTCCTCGACAAACCCCAGCGGCACGATGGCGTTCCCCTCCACGCCTGGCCCCGCCGCACCCGTCCCCGCCCCGTGCCGCACAAACTCGGCGCTGACCCGCAGGAAGTGGTGCATCCCGTCCCGCGCCGCAAAGTCCCGCGCGTACACCTGGAAGGCGCTCAGCCCCCGCGCGTCGCGGTCGTCCAGGCGGCCGAGCTCCGCCAGGCGCGGGATGAGGGTGTTGGTCGTCAGGTGGATCCGGTTCTGGGTCTCGCTGGGTGTTAGTAGTGGGGGGGGTG
>LKEA01000006.1:405880-479566 GCA_003795315.1 Cytospora schulzeri | reverse complement strand
GATGCCCTTGAGGAGGACGTGGAGCGCGTTGGATAGGGTTTTGGTGGCGCCGCCGCCTCCGCCGTTATGGTAGTCTTGCTGTTGCTGTTGCTGTTGCTGCTGCTGCTGTGAGCGGACGGGCAAGGCCCGCTTGGCCAGACACTGGACGCAGCCCCATAGCGGTCCGTATGCCCCTGTCGCCTTGGGGGCCTCGAGGAGGCGGAAGAGCAGCGGGGTCCCGCCGACTAGGATGTTCGGGTCTGCTCCCCGGTCGATCAGGTGACTGAAGCAGTCGCCCAGGGCCCTCAGCACGTCGTCTCCGCCCTCGTTCCCCGCGGTGTGGCCGCGTGACGAGAGGTGCTCGAAGAAGAGGTTCACCAGGTGGGGGAAGGGCGGGTATCCGGTCGTCGCCAGCCGCCGGTGGATGTCGGACGTGGCCTGGAGGCAGTGCAGCAGCGTCTTTAGCTGGCCCGGCTGGAGTGGCACCTGGAGCGTGGGGATGATCAGCTCGAGATCTGTGTAGCTCGAGGGGTCGGCCTGGCTGTGACAGGTGAACTGGCCCCCGTAGATTTGCTGTTCCTGGATGGTTCCGATCCCGTCGTCCTGGCGGGCGAAGCGGTGGACCAGGGCCTTGAGGTTGTGGTCCTCCGGCATGGCGAGGGAGCAATACGACTGTTCCACCGGGCCATGCCTGAATGTTGAGCTCAGGGGGCTCATGTCACCTGTATGCAACTCCGCTTTGATCTGCGACTGGACGGAATGCTGTGTATAGAGAGAGACGTCACTAGAGTCCCGTCGAAAACAACACCAAGTTAGCCTGACGTGTCGAGGAGAAACGCAAGCATCCCCTCGGAGACACTGCAGCACCATTATCAGTGGGAGAAGGAGACTCACTTCTCTACGACCATCAGGGTAGGAGCAGAAAAGTGCCGTGGCCACGTCAGTTGGCTCTGTACCCCCGGCTCGTAGCTGGCTGCCATCGTCGCCGGCGCGGACCTGCGCCTGGCGATGTTGTATTTGTTGACTCGCCACTTGTCAAAACGGGACCGGTACGCTCGAACTCTGGAGATACAAGAAGATGGTGAGTACGCTGGGGGGGTGGGAAAGCGAGGGAGGGCCCCACGAGATGGCTGGACGGGCAACGCTTACGAGGCCTCGAAACCGTGGTCATCCCTCATGATCTGCCTCACCTCGTGCAGAGTCTTGCTCTGGTCCTTGTACAGACTCAGGATCGTATCTTTGTACTTGGGCCATTCTTTGGTCATGATTCCAAACCACTTTCTCTATAGCACAAAGAAAACTGAAGGATTGTTTTCGAGAAGCAGGGGGTTGGTCAAGATGTTGGTCGTTAGGCCAGCCCGGAGGAGGCCAGGACTCGGGCAGTGCGCATGAGGGTTTTTTACCAGCAAGCAAGGATCTTTTGGGAGGGGGGGGGAGGGGGGAACATGAATATTGGGAGATTTCAGGTGAGGAGGTCTACGAGAGGGGAAGATCCTAAAGAAGAAATAGTATGGGCATGTAGGCATACAGTTAGGCTTTTTCTTGTCGAGGTTAAAGGGGGGCCAGGGCCAGTTCCAATGCATCGAGTCCTAGAACAACACGCACCATCTAAAAACAAATGTGAGGCAACCAATGGAGCTTCCTGTGACTAGCATCCCAAGCATGCGATTTCCAGAGCCTCATTATACTTGCTAGGGTGGGACTTGATCGACTTCAAGAGGCCATTGACGTCCACATCACCAGGCAAAGGGGGGCGAGGACCATCTATCTGGCCTCTACATCACGGCCAGATGTCATCACCTTGATGGACCATCAGCTGTTTCGGGGGAAACACACCGGTCTACTCTTTTTATTGTTTGTTTCTCTGGGATACCTCGAGCCGGCACGTGGGGACCATCCGGCGTCTAAGAAGCTGTGTGGAGGCAACGAGGCTGTGAGCGTCTAGGTCACCCACCAACCGGCCTGTGGATTAGAAACAGGCGTAAGCAGAGACAACGAAACAAGACGCCCCAAGCGCCCATATGACGTGGGGAAAACACCCTTCCCTGACGTCGAAAGGCAGAACTTCATAGCATAAACCTAGCGTGATCGTCTCTCCTCCAGGTGCCAGGTGCTGACTGCCTGCCTGTCTACCTACCTGAATGACTGACCCTTCGGACCGAGTCTGGCAAGGACATTGATTTGACCTCGATCCATGAGGTGAGGGGAGGGGCATCGATCAGATTTTCTTTCCCTATCATACACCACATGTTCTCTTACGTGCCATCCCTTACCCAATCAAGCCCGACCTGGGCCCTTGCCGCACATCCTTCCTACGCAAAGCCGGGCAACTTTGCTGCATGCAGCCCACGTTGTTCCAGAAGCGCCACCCTGATACATAGATGTATGTATGTACGTACGTACGGAGAAGCTTATCCACGACGCACCACACCTGAACACCCAGCCGCCCCATAGTAGTGACGGCCTCCACCCGCTACCACAGGTCTACGGGGCCAAGAACAACCCTGCAGGGCCCTGTGACTGCATTGTTCGAACCCCCAAGCCATTCTCAAGCCAGAACAGCTAGAAAGTTCTTCGCCAATGCGAACATGCATGCAGACTTGCTGAAACTCGGCCCAACCCGTAGTGGAGCAGGCCCAGTCTTTCTTGTCGTTGTGCCTTGAAAGGGCGTTCGTTGGGACGTCAACCTAACCCGGGCGGCTAGTGGCACATAGAAACATTCTGGAACAGCCCATAATTGACTTCTAGAGGAATACTAGAAGGAACCAACAGAGAAACAATAAGCAGGATTAAACGAGCCCAGCGCCAGGGACGAACACCCCATCCCGCTGGCTAGGTTGAACCCGGCCGCCTATTCGGTATTCTCGCTGAGGCTGAGCCCGCCCCCAAAGATGGTCGACTGCGGTGTAACCCCCCCCCCTCTCATGTTTCCCTGCAGGGAAGGGAGGCTGTAATGCAGTCAGCAAATCTCTATGTGTAATAACCAGAGCTCCAGTATGGGAATTGTTACAAAGGGCGTAAATAGAATCATTATCCATGTGTGGAGAATGACAAGTGTGTCTGTCTTGTCTCACATATGTTGTGCCTCACTCAGAAAGCGGAAAATAGAATAAAAAATATAAGCAAAAACAAGGTATTGTGTGGTGATGTGTTGTCCCTAAAGAAGGCTTCTCCCCAGCCAGCCAAAGCAAAACCACCAAGCATGCTTTCTCCACCATACCGAATGAGGATTAAAGGATATATGTATATCGAATAGAGAGAAGCGCCTCCCCCCCTCCCCTTCATCCCCTCACCATATTCCCAGGCAGCAGCAGCCTCACACTGCCTTCATCTTCGGTCCCAGTCAGCCCCAAACCGGGGCATCCTAGACCCCGTCGTCCGAGGCAGAACTCCTCGCTAGCTGCTCCTTGAGGTCACGCGGCGTAGGGTATCTCAACCTCCACGGCTGAGTGCGGCTCAGCTTTGCGTCATTAAAGGTATTACCCCCATCATGAAAACCCACCCGCCCAGTAGCCTTCTGCGTAACATTAATGGGACCATCGCTTCCCCATGCCTTTGCACCACCGAATAGCTCGTCTCCCGGACCATCCCAGTGTCCGTACCGTGGTGGTGCTTCCGTCATCTTCGTCGCGGCCCTTGACGTCGTCGTCGATTCAAAAGCGACATTCTAAGTCGATGCTGGAGGGGTGACCTTGGTCTCAGTCGTCGTGGCTGCAGAGGGTGGGATATTGGTGGCTACTGCCGGCTGTTCCTTACCCTTGGTATCCGTTGGCGACGCTGCCGTCGGGCTTGCAGCTTTTTCTCCGCCCGTAACTCCCGAGGCCTGTGCTGAGTGTTCCTGCTTCTGTTCGATTCCATGATTAGTCCCAACCGCCCCTGTTGCTCCCTCTTCCTGCTTCTTCTCCGTCTCCAGGTTATGGGCTTCGTTCATTACCGGAGACTCGCCACTACCAATGGCTGGACTAGTGGGTGTGCTTGTGCTTGCCACGGGTGTGTGGGCCTCGTGGTGGGCTGCTGCGATGCTGGACATGATCTCGTACCACCGCTCAGCGTCCTCTGGGGTGTGCGCCTTGAATGTCAACTCGGACGTGCCGGTGAGCTTGCTGCTCATGGTCTTGGACTTGTCCTTCGCCTTGATATGGAAGTTGACCCCGCTGGGGGCACCAAAGGTAGCCTCGGGCAGGAAAATGGACAGCTCCGGGACGGGGTCCTTGGCAACGTTGTCTTCGGTCTTGAACTCGTGCAGGAACTTGGAGGGCGTCACGACGTAGTACCCAGTTTGAGTACCCCACGCGAGCTTGTTCCGTGACTTGCGCTCCAGGCTGCCCTCGATTATGGGCCTAGCCGAGGGATGGTCCTGGTTAGGGAAGGTGATTGCATCGACAGACCTGGGCGGCTCAGTGGGGTCCACAAGGATATCTGCGTTGCGTGCAGAGAAGGCCTGCCACTCCTGATCGGGTGGGATTCTCTGCACGGCCCCAAGCATGTCGGCATACAGGACACGGGTCTTCTCGGCCTGCCCGCCTGCGAACTGGTTGAACACCTCCATAGCTTGTTGCAGAACCTGGAGCACATGGGCCTCGAAGTCCTGGAAATTGGCCTGGACGGCAATGAGGTCGTTGCGGTGGTTGTTCTCCTCAATGACCTGCTTGTTGAGACGGTGCAGGACGCCACGCTGAATAACGTAAGGGTCCTCGCTAGGGTTCATCCTGCCTCCAGTAGACTCGAAGGACGCGGCATGCTGGCCGAGGAGCTCAATGTGCTTCTGAGTGGTATTCCGAACCTTCTCGACCTCCTTGGCCCCCTTCACCGCGCCATGGGCCAGCTCCTTTGCCTTGTTCTTGACCTCCTTGTGAAGACGGTCCAGGATGGGGAGGACTGAGCCCTTGATGCTCTTCTCGGTCTCAGCGTTGGTGTTGACCAGGGCTTGCGTATTCTGGCGCAAATTCTCGTAGAAGCCGGCAATGCCGCCCAGGTTCTGGTCGAAGTGGTGGCCTTCCCTCAGAGGTTTCGAGATGGTCTTGAGTGCCTTCTCGTACTCCTTGGACTGTTCTTTGTGGATCCTCTCGATGGCGCCCATGTACTCTTCAAGGTATCCCACGGCGTGCTTCCATGCTTGTAGTCGTTCGGCGAGGAGGCCAGCAGTCTGGAGAGGGGCAAGATGGTCAGTCTGATGTGCGATTTGGGCCGCAATCTTGAGAAGCAACTTACGGTCGAAGGGTCTGAGTCCGGAATCGCAGTCTCGCTGAAGGTACTGGACCTTGTCATGACAGTGTTCGACCGAACGGGCAAGGTGTGAGTAGGTTCGGCCATGGTCGAAGATTATTGTCTGTTGCTGGGGTATTGAGAGTGATAAGAAAGCCCTGGATGGCGGAAGTGCCGGATGGTTCCTAAGTAGTAATGAATCGTTAGTCCACAAATGTCAAGGTTACCTGCTGACGTCGTTGAGGATGTTTGCGCAAATGATTGTATGCTGCCGTGTGAAGTTCTAGCGATCCCGTTGCTCAATGGGATCAACACAAAAACATTCGGGAAAGATGAGCGACAATCTGGCAATCGGTCATCATGCCACATGCTCGGGCTCAGGGGGTTCAGACTGCCATTGCCAGTGGGGGGGAGGGGGGAGGGGATATTTGCCGGGGTCGCAAGCAGCACACACTCCCAAAAAAATCCCTGGGACGACCCCTGTGATGATCTCGCCAGACGATATTGATAAACCTCGTGTGGGGCCGACCCGGGTCTGGTTCCGAATCCCTCGTGCAATATGTATGAAATATATATGTATGGATGGGATGGAGTATGAAATATCCAGACTCACCTTTGGGGTTTTATGTATGGCAATCGACGATGATATCGTGTATGCTTTGTGTCAAAGACGTACTTGATATCTGCTTTTGAGTGAAACTATGAAATGACGCCTTTTGTGGTGCGCCATGCGACGGCGCAAGACGACTTATAACGAGTAGTGAGCATTCCAGGAAATGGAAAGTTAGTTGGAGCAATGACGTAGTGGTCCGCGTGGTTCTCTTATTATGCAACAGGTGCAGTTACATGGTTCTATGCGCTATCTACTATGTAGATTCAATGTAAATCCCACGGTAGCAGGTAGGAGGCTTTCTTCCTGATATGATTGACATGGTCAAAGGATAACTAGACTAACAGACTGACCAAAGAATAACTACCGCAATCGCGCGGTCCACACTATCGTCATGGCCGCTCGCGGGATAGACATCATTGAAGTCATCACCACCCACGATCGCCCGTCTTTACTATGTCCAAACCTCGAAAAGGAGGCCCAGCTCTATTTGCTTGGTGCCGAAAAATCAGGAATTGTTTATGATAGATCGTCGGTGACATGTGTGGCACTGGCAGCCCAATCCGCTGGATGGACGCCTTTGGTTCCCTTCCTCCTGTCGTGCTACCACGATAGCTCGATCCCTCCTTATGGGTCTTGTATCTCGATCCACGATAAGAGTTCCCTTGATCGACGTAGTATTCAAGTCAGTAGGCCTAGGACCTCAATAACCTCCACAGGGCTACTGCCCGTATATATGTATTTTCCTCCATAACTTTTACAATCAACATTATCACATAAATCATAGCGTTGCTTAAAAGAATGAAAGACATGGAAAGTATGCTTCAAGATCTATTAATTTATTTATGCCTAGTAATCAAGGCGGATAGAGGGGTATATCTGAAAACCAAAGCACATCCTTAACTCCGTCCTTTGCTGATTCCGTCTGTCTATATACATGTAAGCATCCGTAAAAAAACAAACACAACGCTATGTTGGTCATGATTGAATGATCCAAAACGACAGGTAAGCCGCTGCTCCGCCTTTTCCCTTCTTGACCTCCATCTCGACGTCAATGACGATCGGGTGGGAAGTCACGTAGCCGCGCCAGGCCGGACTTCTAATAGGGCTGGGCTCGAGCCTGCAGTAGATGCAGTCTCCGACGTACGTCCTCCTCCCCTCCGTAGTTGTGATAAGAATGTAGCAGGTTGCTGAAGCCGAGCGACGTCTGCCTCCTTGACGGTCGTGGTCTGGGTGTCGAAGGTGCCGATGTGACTGTCCCGCTTGCCCTAGATTCGGGGATCGAGTCCAGAGGGTTCGATGCGTGGACGACAGTGGGTGTCGTTGGAGCGCTGATCAAGGACTCGTAATCAGGAAGCACCAGACCTTGGTCCATACTAAGGGGCCGTGCAGGTGTCTTGAGTGCCGTGGTGTAGCTAGGAACTTTGCTGAGGTCCTCGAGCTCGACGTGCTCCGGAGTGTTCATACCAGAGCGATACTCGACACTCGTCGTTCTAGATAATGGCGCGGAGTTCGGTGGCGATTCATGCCTACTATCGGTGGTCTGTGAGTACGGCGTCGTCGCGCCGTTTGTTGTCGCCCCGCTGAGGCTGTTGTAAGAGTGGTTCCTGTTCGACGCAGAGAGAGACACGTCCTGCAGACGAGAACTGAGTGCCGCAGGAGGCACAGCCATCCCAGACATCTCGTGCAAGTTTTCGGCCGAACCGGCCCTCGAAAGTCCGTAGAACGGCGTGTTGACACCGGATTGCATCGCTGGCGTCTGCATCCCGCTGTACGGGCCGTGGGTGTCCACATCATCGTACAACTGATCAAGGATGTGCTCGCCATAGCCTGGCGGTGCGATGCCGCTCATTTGTGTTGCCTGGTTCCTCTCTTGCGGCGACTGACGAACAAGGTTTCCCTCTTCGTCCAATGGCATGTTCGGTGAGATGAAGATCGTTACGGGCAAAGTCGCACGGAGCTGCAGATTGTTAGTAGACTACTTTGGTTCTGTTTACTGGTACTTGACTTACCTCAGAGACGTGACCATCCGGGTTGTGCAGTGCTACCACCATCTTGAGTTTGTGCCTTATTTTGATGCCATGCACGTTGGTGTCCTGCATGCACTTTCCCAATCTCCTCGGAAGATCAAGATGCGTGTTGATCACCCACCCCTCCTGGCCGCCTGAATCGTCGATCATGTCATTCCAGTGCTCCTCGCGGGTCACTGGCAGCGTCCAGTGCGCAACTTCACGCTCCCTCTTGTGTTCCCGTACGTGGTGACCCTGCACCGTCGTCAAAATTATTTCGTGGACCTCCATCAGCCTGCAGTTGATGTCCCCGATCTCCAGTCCCTTCAGTAATGGCGTGAATCTCGTTTCCAGCGGAATCGCGCTTCCGAAGACGATGGCCTTTTGCGGAATCACGATGCTGTATTCGACCTTGTTGGGCCAAATGTTCTCAACGCTCATGGCGTGTAGGAATTCCAGTGCCGAGGATTCCAGCGTTCGTATTATCCTCAGCCTCTTCTTTGCGTGAAGGTCGTAGGCAAGCTTTCCGCGTGCGACGGTCGCCTTCAGGTGGTAGGTGACGCTGGCCTCGGGCATGCCTTCAACCGATTCGCAGAAGTCGCCAGGCAACATGAGCTCAAACGGCCATTCATAGTTGCCCTTGTTAAGGACGGTGCTCTTCCCCCCAGAATTAGCTCCCACGAAAGGCTTCCACCTGTGGTTGTAAAATACGTGGGTGCGATCGACTTTCTGATTCGATATCCCGGTCGGGGTGAGACGAGCGTCCGTCCAGCTGTCACGAGCGTTAGCAACCTCCTTGAATCAGTGGACTCCGACCATTGCAAACAATCGCATCTCATGGATACGGCGGTTTGACGTGAGCGGTCGCACGTAGGGATGCCGACAATGAAAATAACTCACTGTAGCCTTTCGGTACCGATTAATCGGAGATGTACATCGTCGACTCGCAGGGGTGCTGGCAGGCAGAGCACCAGTGTGCCCTTGAGTAACTGCCCAGAAGACTCGTGATCATTCCCTCTGAAGACAATGAAGTCCGAGTCAAGACGTATCTCGAATAGTGTGAAGGCGTTACGTCCAGTGACGTTCGCCAGAGGGTTGAAAGAAGGCATTCTCTGGCTTGACTAGTTTGGTACAGAGGTTGTGGTGGTGGCCAGGAGGGAGAACGATAAAGAGCTCGGCCAGGGCAGGGTCAATTGACTTTATTCAAGACCCCATGCAGATCGCAGAATCAAGGTGGATACGGCGGAGGCAAAAGATGTAACTGGGGCTGCAGGGCGAAGTGGAAAGGATGGGCCGTTGTTGGTACAAGTGTTCCGTATCTGCGTATCAAGAGATGCGACGTTATTCCTAGTCGGTGGGTTAAAGCTGAAGCCGGGTTTTATCTGCAGGGGCGGAGTTGAACAGGAGGAGGAGGTTGCCGGTGTAAAGATTGTAGAGGATGCAAGAAACATCCCACAATAGAGATGCATGAAGTCTGGACCGGTGAATAGGGGTTGGCGGGGGTTGGGCAAAGGTGGGAAAGGAAAGATATCCAACCAAACCAACTTTGCTTGAACCCTGGGAGACACAAAGAAGAGAGAATTATTCTGCTGGTGTCGGTTCCTGTTCCTCCTGCCCTACCACAGTACAGTACGTACCCAGGCAGATATGCCGCACTCTGTATTGGTACAAGTGTACAAAGGTACGTACTTTATCGACTGACTGACTGCCCAGTGGCCAGCCCAGGTGCCCTTGCCCAGGTGCCCTTGCCCCAGGTGCCCACCCAAGTGACTGTAGCACCGCCTGGGCACACGCAGTACGGACGTCAAGAAAGCGAAAACGGTTTGACGTCCCACTGTCTACCTAGGTAAACTGCTGGTGTCAGAGTCACCGTCACGGCCCACCCAGACCAGCCCATCCCCATCTGGGCACGGCTAGATCGAACAAGGATGTTGAATGTTCGCGCGCACACACGCACACACACACACACAGACACACACACTGAGACATCCTAGCCGCGCCTACTAACTCATCTGCTCATCAATCCTATTTAGGTCATTCCGTCTGCACAACATCTTGACTTGTCGGCCAGTTCGGCTTGGCAATTAATAGATTTTGAAGGGTCACAGGCCGCCTGGGCACCCTCCTGTTCTGCCTGTTAACGTCAGCGAGCGACATCAGAGATCAGCAATCAAGCGATAGCGGCGTTGCTTGATCTGGCCCCAGCTGGTGGTCAGTCAGGCAGTCAGTCAATGTGCAGGTGCGTCAACAGGAACTTGTGATGATGCAAGCGCCATTCCGCCCCCAGCCCGCCCTGTTGCTCCTGCCCTTTGTTCTGCTTGGCGCGTTCCGTCACATTCATCGGCATTGCCCGGGGCATCCCTTCCGCGTTTTCCCGTACCAGGAACGGATCAGTATTCCGTTTAAGGATAGCACTTGAGGTATCAAAACTGTCCAGGTGGCTCAAATTCGAAGGGTCCTCCGTCCCGCCTCAGAAACGCCAAAGTGGACTGTGGCCAGGCCGTTATCGACCTATGTCAACCTGCAGCCTGAGTTGCTGGTGACCTGCAGTGCACAGACCCTTTCGCTGCTTATCGGCCCACCTTGCAGCACAGCTTTCTAGTGTCTACTAACTATATCGACCTTCTATCGACTATGGAAGCTTCTTTCAATTAGCTTCTCTGTCCGTGACCGGCAAAAATCTTTTATATCTATGTACTGGTAGGCGCCACCCCCACGACATCCTTATAACTGACCCATGATCTGTTACGGTATACTGCGGACTTCGGTATTTTTCACACACTGCGTCGCCAGCCCAACTGCCTCCGGAGGGCAAAAGAAACAAGCGGTTCATGATGTTTCCTACGGATTACTCCTTCGGGATAGCCGCAACACGAACTCCCAACGGCGAATGCAAGAAGCAAATGGTTTTCACCTGCCAGATCTACGGTTTCACATGCCGCTGTCGCTAGCCCGGCCGGGAGACGGGCCTATACATTCGTGAAGAGTACGGCTTCGGAGCTCTCCAAGATCTGCATTGCATGTCTTGGAATCTTGGAGAATTGATCATGACAGGGTAAAATCAGGCGACCTCCCGCTTCCCCGTGCTTCTCCAGGTGTGATCATCCGGGGTTTCGTGGAGGAGGCAACACTGCCTGAATGGCTGCACGAAATCCTTGGTTCTTTCATCACTACCGACAATCAGAGCGTCTGGCCGGGGCGACTTTCACGTTTATATCGTGTCATACTCGACGTCATGGCCAGTGGCATGATGTATCGCCTGATGGACTTCTCTTCTCAGCAATGCAGCCAGCTGTGCATGTAAACCAAGGCTCCTTCATTCCTGAGTTGCGACTGCATCACTCTTGCACTGATAGACGCGGACAATATAAGATGCAGATCATATCATTCTTAACAAACCACTCCCCCTTCTCAAGGTTGCTTCTTATCCAGGGGCGGCTTGGGGCGGGCGCCTAGCTTACGTGCCCGAGTCGGAATACCACGCCACAATACTGAACGGTTCCTGAAATCGGACCATGCACGGAACAACTGCAAAGCATAATCTGCAAAACGCATACAACCCTCTGTTGTCCACGATACGAAACTGAATGGAGTCGAGACGATGCGTCCGATACGGAAACGCATTGTAACCGTTGCAAGGAATCAGGAACCCCGCCTGCCCGCCTGCCCCCGTGCTGCCTGGGGGGGGGGCGGCGGGGGAGAAACGCCGACTAATTGAGCGTCCTTGGAAGTTGGGTGTGCTTGGCTCCTAATTCCGGCCTTCATGACTTGCACAATGGCTTATCTTGACGACACAGCCCCGGGTTCAGCTGTAAACCGCTCAGACGAGGGACTTTTCACATGTGGTTGCTCAAGAAACCCTTGTTGGATCTTGTCTTCTCGTCATGGATTCAGGATACATCCATGTTTGAACACGTCGAGCAGCGGAAACTAGAACTTTCAAGACCAGTCTAGCCCGTGCTTCACGTTTGAAGACGGTGGTTGGCCAACTCCACCGTTTCTATCGATTGGGCCTTGTCATGTATGCATCCTGTCAACCAGGCCACAGGCTAATCACAAGTGGGTACCTAGCTGGTTGGAAAAGCCCGTCTTCATCAGCCTCAACTGATTTACCTGGTCGTCGATCTGTGCCCGTCTCGATGACGAATACGATACAGACTGACAGAGTAGTACCACACGGTGACCATGGCAAGGGTTTCGGTAGATGGTTTATTGGGTGCTGTCAGAGGTCGCGTGCTGAACCTGATATTTTGCTAATCTTGTGTGCATCTATTGTTTAGGTCCGAGTTGTGATAATGGCTGCGGTCGTCATCTTCACATACACACATACATACATACATGTCCGCGCCATCATAATCTAACGATGCGATGTTAGGTCTCTCACACAAACTTTATCGACAGCGGCAAGCCTCATCCCATTACCAGAGATTCGGGTCCACCGCAATGTCAACGTACAATTCTGCGAGATGCCCATCCATGCTGTGGTACGCCACTATTAGCCGTTCAACCGGATCCCAGCAAGGCTGAGTACATGACAGAGTCATGTCCTCACTACTGTGTATATGCACAATCGGGTGGCCGGGACTAGACGGCTAGTTTCTGTCGCCGCACGACGTTGATTGAACTCCGGGTCACGCTAACCATGGCGGTGAACCCTACGGACGCGCCGCCGCTGACCCCAGAATGTCAGCGTCAGAAAATTTTGTCACCTAACAACAAACAGCATGCTGAAATATCGCCCTGATTGCCCCGAAAACAGGGGGTTCCAACCTTTTGATGAAACTGGGCCCCCCGCCCCGACCCAGCTCAAGAATCCACTTCACCGGCGCCGGCAGACAAGACTGCCAAGCTGCGCATGCTGCTTGTCCCGCTGTGGGTCACGGGGCCCGGAAGAAAGATCCACTTCATACCTCGAACATTGAAGACGCGGGCGCACGTGTTTGGAGCCAGCTTTATCAGACGTCTCCCGTACTCCAACAAAGCCCAGCGGGCTGACGGCAAATGGTGGGCTGCCCTTCCCGTCTGGAACGAGTCCCATCGCGAAAAGCTGATGGCAGCCCACGTCCCCCCCTGAGAAAACCTTGGAAGAGGGGCCGTCCAGTCCACCAGTCCGCAGGAGATACAGCTGTGACAACTGCCACCTCCCCTGCTCGGTGAGAGTCCGTAAGCCTCTGGCTGCGGGCCGGGGCGTCTTCGTGAATCCAGAAGTGCTTGGCCCTCCTTGAACCCCAGGGCAACCCTCCTCAAGGGATGTGGACTTCAACATACTTCATCCCACGCCAACCCCAAGTCCAAGCGTCCACGTCCGACGGGTCGAACCGGCGTACAATTGCGAGTGAGCATCATCCAACGAAAACGAGGAGAAAACTCGAGCTCAAACCGGGGCTGGTTGCGGATCTTTGTATTATCGTTTGGTGGGGCATGCCAGGCACAATCGACAATCAACAATCAACAATCATCTATCAGAACCTTATCGGGCACAATCCGAATGATTACTGTGTACATCGGCGGAATTGCATACCGGGAGCATGTGAAATAGCCCCGTGCCCCCGTATTGCTCTTCAGGCTTGCAAAGTCCCCCGGGTTTCTTGTGCCCATAATAATATATCGAGGGCCTATGATTCGTGCTATACATATCGTATACGTATGTAACCCGCAATATCTGCCCCCTTATTACGGAATACATGTGTCCCTTGATGGCAAAAGGGCATGTTGATGACACAGCCATCTCTTATGTTGACCAAGAATCGACTTTCATCCCACCCTCAACATTTCCCACTGATTTGATTTTTCTATCTTTATGATGTTTTTTTTCTTGTTGCACATCTGACCGAGGTCACACCGACGGACCTGGGTTCGTCGTGTAATCTGTATGACATGCGGTAAGCAGTACATACTGATGCCAAGTCCCGGATGTGGACGTGGTGGGATGGGGGTCACTCACTACTGCATGCACCTTAAATGTGAAGGGCCCAATCTGGTATGGGGACCCCTGACTATCGGTTTGCGGGCGGCTCTAGTGTACTTTACTTGTTCGCGGCGCAAACTAGGTACACACACATCTGAGACCTCAAAACGACCTGGCCGCCAATCACACTCCGCGTAACTTATCCGGTTATGGCTATGGCGATAGCGTCCAGAGCCGCGTGCGGCAAGATTCAAGTACCTAATGCAGTGCAAATTGGCTTATGGTCCTTGTTCTGCTATCACTCTTAGCACCACGTCGCTTGACAGACCCCTTCACAGCTCATCCAGGACCTCTTCAAGATCGCTCATAACACTGTTGGCATGCGGCTCAACGGGCATTGCACCCTGACCACTGCCATCCACATCGTCCTTGACGTGCCGACCGTTGTTCCCAACAGGAAAGGTAAATCGACCGGTATCGACACCTGTACGCCACCCGGCGGCTTGTAACGTCTCCTCTGCGAGGCGGAGAAGGGCCAGGTCGCTCCCTAAAGTGATATATA
Organism: Cytospora schulzeri; assembly: GCA_003795315.1. NCBI lineage: Eukaryota > Fungi > Ascomycota > Sordariomycetes > Diaporthales > Cytosporaceae > Cytospora > Cytospora schulzeri. The sequence goes on along the minus strand of LKEA01000006.1, from coordinate 465,293 downwards.
GAAGTCAGCATACGTGTCGAGGGAGGACTTGCAATTATCGACGAGCTTACCCCTGCCGCCCATCAAGGAGATACAGATGGGCCTGTATTCTAACGTCTTGCTTATGCGGGACTTGTAGGGTAGTTGGGCGACTGTAGAGGATGAGGATTCAGCTTTTGGACTGTTCCGGATCTGGGTGAATCATGCTGCGGCTTACAGGGCACAACTACGTGAGGCGTTCCGAGGATTGGTGACAGGAACTTGGAATCGATACCCTCGACGGCAGTGGGTTCACTATATCACTGTCAGTACGGGAGGGCACTGAACAAGGTACATTCGTCCGTTATGGGCAGCTGTTTGACTCACTCTGGCGCTGTGTCCCGGTACTTGGGTCCATCGCTCCCACAAGGCAATACCATGATGGCATCGCCAGACTCCTCATAATCCAAAGACATGATTGTCCTATCGAACCACGTCTTAAAGGTGTCCAGCTGAGCCAAGTAGAAGTCGTACTCGTCTTCTGTTATGTTTGCGCCAATGTCCCTGTGAGTTAATGTCAGCTGGATAGCTCACAGTAAAGTCTGTAGACGAGAGTTCCCATACCAGTAGAAGCTAGGAGACGTCTCAACGAAAGGCTCCTTGTCAAAGGTGTCACGATAATCGCTCCTGAACTGGCCCGAGGCCCGGAAGTAATCATAGCACAGAGACCAGAATGGGGCCTGGGACATTGAATTAGTTCGTCAAAAAATCGGTGAGTGGGAGAAACATGCTTACCTTCTTCATGTACTCCTGCAAAGACTCATCCGTCACGAAGGGCTCGGAAGGTGGCTTATCTTTCCACAGCTGGGCGAGATCAACCTCGATTCTCCTGACGCCTAGGTGGCCTTCCAACTTCTCCACGAATTCCTCCACGAGCTTCTGGTGATCAGGATCGGGGAGCGGGAAGAAGTCCACCGGGAAGATAATCCGCCGTGGCAGCGTCGTGCCTCTATCGGGGATGTCGAGGCTGTGCTTGGCCACATGGACAAGGTCCTTGAGACCGCGTCCAAGGAGTCCAACAGTGTCATACCTCCTAGCTCAAGATCTCGTCAGTCCTGCTGGTAAACAAGGAAATATCTCAGGGGCTATTCTTACGGTGAATTGACCTTGACACCCTCCAGCGACGCCGACCCAAGTGTCGGACGGATGGCGTGGAGACCATGACATGCCGCTGATTCCCTGACGCTCCCAGCAGCTATAAAACCCCATCCCAAGGACGGTACAGTCAATAAGTGTATAATCAAGACTAGGGGGGCATACAGGGACAAAGAAAGGCTTACAATCTCCCCCAACAGCGTAATCAAGCCACCCATACCCAGCAAGCGACGCCGCAGCCCCCACCGAGCTGCCCCCGGCCTCCTGGTACCCGTCGCCCCTGGGGTTCACCGGCGAGTGGACGTCGACCCACTCCGACCCCGCCGCGAACTGCGTCGTCTTGGTCTTGCCGACGACCACGGCGCCGAGGTCGAGCAGCTTCTGCACGTACGCCGCGCTGGCGTTGGCCGCGGGGTACAGTTCGGCCCAGGCCCGGCTCGACAGGGTCGTCTTGACGCCCTCGGCGGCGAAGGTGTCCTTGAGTGAGATTCGGGAACCGGCGAGGGGTCTCTTCGCGTCTGGGTGGTGGTAGTGACGGCTGGGGACGGGGATGGTCCTGGAGAGGCCGTCGGAGGACTGCGATGTTATGGCTTGGAAGCTGCATAGTATATTGTGTGTCAGAGGGAATTGATAGGTCTGTATGCTTTGAGGAGAGAAGTATTACCTCTGGGGGTTGTAAAGGTCATCTGGTAACATGCCGAACGTGAAGGCGTCGAGGTCGTCCGGATAGAGTCTCCATGCTTGATGTAAGTTCGGCCCGCTCAGGAAATATGGCCCGGAGGGCAGCTCCTCTATCCCCTGGGGCGAGACGTCCCCACTCGCCAGATGGTATACGGAAGGGAAGCGGCCCAGAAACGGATCAGATGCGTTGTCGTCCAGAGTATGACGGGATGCTGCCCCGGACGAGGAAGGCCTCTCGACTATGATGCCGGTGAACTCATCCGTGCAGACGTCATCATAGTCAACAAGGTACTTCAGTGTCCACCACAGTTCCTCGGGACCGGAGTTGACCTCGTTCTCGCTCAAAACAACAACGGGGATGATCTGGTCTGCCCGCACGCTCTCTTCGACGCTTCCCTGACGTTTTGTTAGCGGTGAGCGGCGTATACTGGACAAAGCCGTAATTTATGGTGCACATACCAGGATCTGAGGATGCACCAGATAATCCACACCAGCTACTACACACGTTATGAGATGCTTTAATGCCATTTTGAAGTTAGCTTGATGGATGCACTTAGCATCTTCAGCTGTGGTGATGGCGTATCAATGTGCGGCTGATGTCTCTTGATGATCGTCTTGCAGTCCCCGTGATGTGAACAGAGACCCTCGTGTTCTTAGTCACTGGGCCCAGTGACTATAACAACGAGGAGCTCTTCAGGGGCGACAATTCTAGGTACTTCACAAGACGATTTGAAGACATGATAATAGACAATCTTTGTATGATAATAGGTAACTAACAATGTGGCTTAATTTTGTCTTATTTACGACAATTATATTCTGCATCTGTATCCAGTTCTTTCTGTTACGCCCAGAGATTGCATCTGCGACTTCCACCCCGATCCTCAATATGCATCCAGGTTCCCACCCCAAGAAGCGCACCTTGCCCAAGAAGAATCATCATAGCAAAAGCCGGAGAATTTTAATTGTTCGAGGTCTCACCCTTCTGCGCCGTCGAGTCTGACGGACGGTTCCAAGTCCGTATGTGCCCTTCGAAAGTCAAGGTTAGCAAGGTACACACAGGCATAGAAAAGAAGAGACCGAGAAAGGGAACCCATCATCCGGGGTATGGTAAACGTACCAGACTTGCAACTCGTCATAATAGCCTCCTGCGTAAACTCCAGCCAGCACAGGGGGTCCGCATCCACCACCTTCGTCAACACGGGCGGCAGGATCGCCGTGTTCGCCCTCGGCTCGACGGGATGCGGCCCGCTAAAGCCATCCTCCTCATCCCCCGAGACCACCGAGCTCGACCGTATCCTGGTCGCCGAGGTGCCCTGCGTCTCGGCGCGCGTGAGCTGCGACGTCGTGAGCCTGGAGGCGATCGAGCCGCGCTGCCTCACCGAGGCCGCGCCCGCGCCCGCTCCGCCACCCCTCGGCCGGTGCAGCATGCCGACGCTAAAGTCCCACAGGCACAGCCTGCGGTCCTCGCCCACGCTGCCGAAGCGGTAGTTCTTGTCGTCGCACCTCCAGGGGTCGAACGCGACGGACGTGACCCACGAGTGGTGGCCCTGGCACCGGGCGATGAGGGTGGACTCGGGAACGTGCCAGATCGAGATGAGGTCGTCTTGTCCGCCGGTGAGGACGTACTTTCCGTCTGGCGACCAGCAGACGCAGATGAGGCCGCCGTAGTATGAGTAGAAATGATCGAGAAGCCTGTAGAGAATGTCAGCTTAGGCCTTAGAGTCTATCTGTATCCCACCCAGGCGAGGGGGGTCATACTGTTCTTTTAGGTAGTCAATGATCCTCAGCGAGCCATCCTCTGATACCACAGCCAAGTGTCTGTTATCTGGTGAAAATGCGAATGCATTGATCCGTTGATTTGAGAGCTTCCACGCTGCTACAGGGTTGAATTTCTGGTTCTTTGAATTCACTGACTTCTGGACCTGAATGCCATTCTTTGAGGAACCAGCCCCATTGGTGAAAACCGTCGCCTCGGCCTCCCCTTCATCTCTGCCTTCTTGCTCAGGTGAAAAGATGGCGTCCTCCTTCTCCTTGTCGTAGACCACGATTGATCCGTCCATATGTGCAGCAAGGAAGAGATTCTCCGACCCTGGAATCCACTTTATTTGAGCGACTGGTGTTCCATTTATGACGCCGTTCTTGTTCAAGCGGGCGTATCTTTGCGACGTAGCTTCCCACCAGATGATCTCGCCTGTCGAGAAGCCCATTATCACATCAATATGGTTCGCGCTCTTCGTGACCTCATTCACATCATGGCATAGACAGTGTGCCTTGGTGAAAAGCACTTTGGTCATATAGTCGGCCTTATTAGGAGCGGACAGGTCCAGCCATTGAAACGCCCGGTTGATGTTGGCGAAAACGTAGAGTCCATCCGCAGGGCGTTCCTGTATCCTCTTGGATAGAGTCTCGTGGACAATTACTCTGCTGATAAACGACGAATTACTCTTGGTCATGTTGTTCTTGGGTTTCTTCCTCTTGCTAGCATCCTTAGGGTTCTGAGCCGCAAGCAGTGCGGTTCCCTCCCCGAAAGCCGGCGCAGAGCCCAAGGATACCGGCGCATCACTGGAGTTGCCTCGGCCTTCACTCCCGCTCAGTGTCGGGTCCCTCGAGGTGTCCTCGTTGGGGTGCTCCTGTATACTAGCATGTCCCAGGCTCGTCACTGACATGACCCGGTACTGAAGGAATGCGGCTGGACGGGCCTCGAGGTTGAGCAGGGATAATCTGGTTCCGGCAGTTGCTGGCTGGGGATTCGTTGCGAGAGGGTTTGGGTTCAATATTGGAGCTTCTGACGGGTGTGGAGGAGGCGTCGCAAGGTGTAAGTCTTCTTTGAGGACGTAGGTACCTGCAGTCCGTCACAGAGCTTAGCTTGGGGCGCCAATACGAGAAGCAGGTATACTGCGCGACCTGGGCACTGGGCAGTCAGGGGCTAGGCACGCTCACCCTCTCCGACTAGGAACTGATCCTCGGGGTTTGAAAGAATGTTGTTGGTCTCGATCATTGGGGGGATATGACCGGCGCCAACGGCGGCATTGTAGGCCGCCTGGTTGGGATATCGGGGCGGAGGCGGCAAGACGCTGAGGGTTGTAATCAGCGACATGCTTGTCATGATGTTCGTCGTCCGCGGTAGGACATCAGGTTCGAGACAGAAAAGAAAGAGAATGGGGGATTATAAGCTCACAACATGGTGTCTGTAGGACGGGGTCTTAGCGTGATAGCTCAGAGCTATATAATATAACGTTACTTATGGGTAGAGTCCCATGCACACCTCGAGGGTAGGATCGCGAGGTAACGGTAGCGGTTCGGGAATAGATCCCGTCCCTGTACGGAGGATCGTTTGCGGACTTGTAGCGATCGACTTTGAGTTGCCGGTGACGGTGCGACTGAAGGAGGAAGTTTGATAGGCTGAGGCGAGTAATTCACCTGCCGATTGGGGATGCGCTGGTGATACAATGTCCTAGTGGGAGTAGCATTGACGCTGTTGAGTGTACGGGCTGGATCCGTAGGTAGACGGACGATGTGTCGCAATTAAGTACAGGCTGTCGTCGTGATCGACTGATATGATTAGAGCTGTGACCTTGGAGGACGAAACATTGATTGATGAGTGAGATTATGTGGGAGAGGAAGAGAAAGTAAGTAAGTAAGCAAATGACGCCGCGAGATTATGCCTACCTACTTTAAGGTAAGAAGTATGTAGTATGTAATAGACAGTACGTACGCAGGTACAAGGGTCGTTAGAAGGCGGAGAAAGACCTCGGGCCCGTTGCGCCGGTAAGACCCTCGCATGCCTGGGGATCGAATTGACTACCTAGGTAGGTACTTAGGTACTGTGTAATAATGCTACACAACCTTGAAGTAACTACCTAGGTACACAGGAACAGCGTGTGGGGTAATAATAATGAGGGGGACCCTTGGAACTTCCAAGGTTGGAGTATACTACGACTATTACGAGTACTTACACAAGGGACCTAGGTACCTACTAAGGTAGATAGTCGTAGCAAATAGACTATCTGCCTTAGGTACTTATTTGAGTGAGTAGGTAGCTATCTACGGGTAGGTAGGTAGGTAGGTAGGGTATCCCTTGATGAGCAAAATGAATGGCGTTTGAAATCAACATGTCTGTGTGACCAATGTTACGCGCAATTCGCGGTTGGTTGCTTAAGAGCTCTCTCGTGAATTAAATTGCCATGGATTTCTCCGCTGCCTCTCACCACCTCAACCACTCACCATTTACCATTAATTCTTAACCACAACACCAGCAATTACGTCCAAAAGCCCAGCTCTTCCTTTCTCTCCGTCTCTCTCTTTGCCACAGCACACGTACAACCGGCCCAAGATTCCTGGCTCCTGGCTCAAAACAACTTTGGAACAATTGCGCCGTTGACTAGTTACCCCGGCATGGACTTGTAGCCTAAACCTTAAGATTCGACTATCACGCGACTTACCATGGCAACAGGTCCGTAAACCATGCCGCACCCCCTCCCTCCCTCTTTTTTACCGTATTAACTTTCTATTTCCAGTGCGAATTTGTGTATGTGGCGATGAGGGTACAGGCAAGTCCAGCCTCATCGCATCGCTTGTCAAAGACGTCTTCGTCTCGAACAAGATCCAAGTAAGTGCTGCCCAACGATAGGCAAGTCGGCAAGGCGGCCTCCACTCCTTGTCAACTACTCTTTTATATGCACCAATACTCATACTTCCCCTGTCTACAGGCCGTCCTACCTCAGATAACACTCCCACCGAGTATCGGAACCCCGGAAAATGTCACCACTACCATCATCGATACGTCCGCTCGACCACAAGATCGCAATACCCTGCGGAAGGAGATCCGGAAGTCGAATGTTATTCTCCTCGTTTACTCCGACCACTACAGCTATGAAAGGGTTGCCCTTTTCTGGATGCCCTACTTCCGCTCTCTCGGCGTTAACGTCCCCGTGGTGCTATGCGCAAACAAGTCCGACTTGACAGGAGACGGGAACACCGCACAGGTCGTCGATGAAGAGATACTGCCTGTCATGCACGAGTTTCGGGAGATCGACTCCTGCATAAGGACAAGTGCCAGGGAACACCGCAACGTCAACGAGGTCTTCTTTCTCTGCCAGAAGGCTGTCACCCACCCCATCGCCCCGTTGTTCGACTACAAGGAGGGCAATTTGAAGCCCGCTTGTGCCTCGGCACTCAGGAGGATATTCTATCTCAGTGACAAGGACCAGGATGGCTATCTCAGCGACCAAGAGATGCATGATTTCCAGGCAAAAGCTTTCGAGAGGCCTCTGTCGCAAGAGGACTTGGACAACATCAAACTGACAGTCAGCAAGGCCTCACCTGGAACGAACCTGGCCAAGGGTGTGGATCTGCAAGGGTTCCTGCGCCTGAACAAAATGTATGCGGAGAAAGGTCGCCACGAGACTATATGGATCATCCTGCGGAAACATCACTACACTGATAGTCTCAGTTTGGAGGACAATTTTCTGCATCCCAAATTCGATGTTCCGGAGAATGCCTCGGCGGAGCTGAGCCCTGCCGGGTATCGCTTCTTCATGGACTTGTTCCTGCTCTTCGACAAGGATAACGACGGTGGCCTGAACGACGAGGAACTGGCTGCACTCTTCCGACCCACGCCTGGCCAGCCCCAGTCATGGATTGACGCTTCGTTCCCATCATCTACTGTCCGCAACGAGGCCGGGCATACCACCCTGCAAGGCTGGCTTGCGCAGTGGAGTATGACCACCTTCCTCGAACCGAAAACGACGCTCGAGTACCTAGCATACCTCGGTTTTGAAGCCTCGAACCCCAAGGAATCCACCACGAGTGCACTGAAGGTGACCAAGGCGCGAAAGCGCAGGAGGCGCCCGGGTCGTGTGGAACGAGGTGTCGTTCTCTGCTACGTCCTCGGGGCGCCAGGCGCAGGCAAGTCGTCCCTACTTGACGCTTTTCTGAATCGACCCTTCGACGCCCTGCATCGCCCAACCATCAAGCCCAGGAGGGTCGTCAACAGCGTCGAACTCCAGGGCGGCAAGCAGTGCTACCTCATCCTCGAGGAGCTCGGCGAGCTCGAACCCGCGATCCTGGAGAACCGCGCCAAGCTGGACGCCTGCGACCTGATCTGCTACACGTACGACTCCTCAGACCCGGACTCCTTCTCGCACATCGTCGACCTCCGGCAGAAGTTCACGCAGCTCGACGACCTGCCCTCCATATACGTGGCGCTCAAGGCCGACAAGGACAAGACCACGCAGCGCTGCGAGATGCAGCCCGACGCCTACACCTCGAGCCTGATGATGCCGACCCCGCTGCACGTCAGCGTCACCTGGGACAGCATCAGCGAGCTCTTTGTGGCCCTGGCCGAGGCCGCGACGAACCCCAGCACGGCGTTCCCCAAAAGCGAGGAGCCGCCGCCCGACATGACGAGTCTGTACGTCGCACTGGGGGCGACGGCGTGTGCGGCGGTGGCTGCGCTGGTGATATGGCGGCGGTCCACCATCGGGCCCTCAGCGTAGCCGAGGGAGTTGGGGAAATAGAAAGCTGCCAAGGGTATGACTGAAGGAGGTATCACAAGGCGGCTGGGCCGTCTAAGGTGGGAAGGGGGGGGGGTGTTCCTGAATGGAGAAACGAGGTGATTTAGATTCTGCATTTCGTGTGGACGCTCCGAATTCAGAAAATGTGCGAGGCATTGCTTGGAGTCTGGCATGGTTTATACTTTTTACATTTAGGGAGTCAAGACTGGGACCTGGGAGCTTGTAAGGAAGACGTTGAAATATGATACCCACCTCAGACAAAAACATGTTATCCAACCATAATACTAATTGGGAGATTAATGGCCTCTTATTGCAGTCCAAGGTACTCAGTATTGGGCCAATGAGTCCATCTATGTGTGCCATATATCTCCTGTCATCATCTCATACCCTGACCGTAACACGCTGGATACCGGTAAGCTCATGAAGACGTCAACTTCGTAATATATGGTGCCGCCTGCATGGCAAAATAATTGCATTAATAAATCATCGCATAACTGTCTTCCGTGCTTGACGCATGGATGAGACGTACCGCCAGATGCGGGTGGCTATGATAATTTGCCTGCTCGATGGCTGTCTTCCCGGTCGATGCCAGTTCCCAGGCTTGGGTGATCACACGCTCGACGGGATTGAAAAGGTGAAGTCCCCAATAACGCGAGGAGCACATACTTATGCTCGCCCGCCCCGCCCCGCCCATCGGTTTTCCATCTTATACCTTGTAAAAGCAGAATCCCACGTAGAAGGCCGCGGCCTCCATCTCCTCCGGCGTGACCAGGAGCTCGCCCCCGTGCCTGTCCCGCACCCCCATGCGCTCACTCAGGGGCCCCAGAGTCGGGTCGTCCTTCTCGGTGTTCCAGATGTCGGTAAACGATTTGTGGTACTGGAGCTCGAGGTTGTAGTCCTCGGCCAGCGCCCGGAACGCCTCCCACGGCACCACGTACTCGGGCACCTCCTCGACGGCCTCGTGCAGGAAGAAGCTGTACTTCCAGCCGAACGGTGGCCGGAAGATGCCGTCCTCTGGCGTCTTCCCGGGGAACCTGACACGGTAGATCTCGTTGCCCCACTCGGCCGTCTCTTCTGCCTCGCCTTCCTCTTTTTCCTCTCCCTCTTCGGTTTCGCCGTCCTCTTTTGCCTCCTCGTCTTTGGGGTCCTCCTCGGCCTTCTCAGCCTTGGCCTTCTGCTTCTCGTTGAATTTTCTGACCTCCTCGCCGATAACATCCGAGTTGGGTATGGTTCCGATAAAGCGACCTCCTTTCTTTAAGGAGCCCGCCACGTTCTTCAGCATCTGTCGCGCCTTGGCCTCGGTCTCAAAGGCGTAGTGCATGCAAAACATCATAGAAACCACGTCGAACCCCCGGTCGCTGCTGATGTTGGACTGGGTGAAGCCGACCTGCCGTATGATCTCGATGTCCTCGATGGGCTCCCCAAAACAATCCTTGACGTGAAACCGGGCCTCGAACAAACGAGGCTGCGGGCGCCGATACTGTCCCCCGCGACCACCGCCCCTGCCACTATGCCGATCCCGCTGCGCCATACTCCTATACCTCTCCTTTGCCTGGTCGATCGAGATGTCGGCCGGGTCCAGTCCCACGTACAGCTCCACGGTCTGCGGCGCCTGCTGCCACTTGCCCAGGTCGCCGCCCTTGCCGCAGCCAATGTCCAGGATCAACAGCTCGCTCCCGGACGACATGCCCCTCTCGAAGGCGCCGGGTGTGTGGTCCTCGTCGGGCGCGAACTTCTGGATGATGCAGCTCTTGACCCAGTTGTTGAAGGAGCGCAGGCCCTTGATGCGGCTGTCGGTCTTGCGCCAGTCGCGGCCGCGCTCGGGCACGGCGTTGTAGTGGGCGCGGACGACGTCGTTGATGGCGGCGCGCTGCTGGGTCTCGGTCTGGGCGGTGGCGGCGGCGGCCTGCTCCCGCTCCCGCTCCAGGGCGCGCTGCCGGAGCTCCTCGCGCTGGGCGTCGGTGATGCGGGCCCGCTGGCCGGGGCGCTTGAGCTTGCGGGGCTGTTCGGAGCCCGAGGGCGAGTTGCTGCGCTGGCGCTTCTTTGCGGGCGCGAGGGCCTTGGCGTCGTAGGGCTGGGGGAGGTCGTCTCCAGCCATGGTGAACAGAAGCAGCGGGTGAAGAAGGTGAAGAAGGGTGAGTTTGGCTGGGGATTGGCGGTTTGGACAGTACTTCAGTACTTCAGAATAAGGGATTTAGTGAGTTCGATTGCTGGTGGTAGTTTCGACCAGGGGAGTCTCGATAAGGATCTTGCTTTTCCTCGGTGGAAACCTAAAGAGAGGAATTAAATTGCAGTTGACCTGCGAAACGGAGGGAGGGGAAACAGGTTGAAGGACAAGAGAGTAAAAGTTGAGTTGACACAAGGACAAAGGGGATCCAATTGATCGGTCTGGTCATGGAAGTTTACCTTAGCAGCTTAGCAGCTTAGCACCTTCACTTTACTGTGCAGTAGCAGCTTAGCACTTGCTTAGCACTTGCTTACCTAGGTGCTAAGTCAGGTACCTAGGTACCTAGGCTGGGCAGGTGGGCAGTGGAAGAAGGTACGGATGTACTCAAGTACCGAGGGCCGCTCAAAAGGGTAGGCGGAACGGTACGTACCAACCCACTCGCCGGGTGTTGCCCCAAAGGTGCACGGGCATTACGGAAGCTCTGCCGCCTGCTGCTGGCTGCTGGTGGTGCTGCTCTTGCTGGTTGCTGTCTGTCAGCCTCTCTCGTCAGTGACATCGGAGAGCTGCAGTTCAGTTCCAGTTCAGTTCTTCCATACAACTTACAACATCCAACTTCCCAAAAGCCAACACAAACAAACCCACCCACCACCCATCTTACTTCTCACACATTCGCCTTCTTTTTCTTCTCCCCTCTTTCACTCTCAATACCCGATTCCAATTCGAATTTCGCAATAATGGGTTCAGATCCTCAATACGCAAAATGGCCTCTGCTGCCCCTCTCGCAGAACGTCTTCACCCTGACCAACCCCTACGCCTCGCGGCCTTCCCAGGAAGCCGCCGTCAAGAAGCTGCAGGATGCTATCGAGGAGCACAAGATGGCACCACTCTACAAATACCTGGCACACCCACTAGAGGGCATCCTGAACGTCGTGGGCGAGGGCGGCGCCAGCGCACCGGGCAAGCCGCTGAGCAGGAAGTCGAGCGCCGTCGGCATGATTGCCACCAAGAGCCCAACCGCCACCGTGACGATCCCCTGGGACGAGGGCCTGTACCAGAAGCTGAAGGAGGCCAACGACCGGGAGCTGGAGGAGTATCAGAAAGAGGAGGACGAGGCTGTTGAGAAGGCTGGTGATACTGAGATAATGGCTGCGAAGGGCAAGCGTGCTGAGTTCTGGGCACGAGTTGGCGATAAGGCATGTGGTTCCCAATGTCCTGGATGCAACCCAAGCAAGCATGGATGTGAACGTGTGTACTAACCGCTGTCTAATCTATACAGGAGAAATCCATCGCCGCCTACGAAGACGTGTTCGAGAAGACCGGCATCCTGGGCACCAAGATCGACCTCGTCCTCGCCATAATACGCATGGGCCTGTTCTACGGCGACAAGCTCCTCGTGAAGAAGGAGGTTGAGCGCGCCAAGACCCTGGTCGAGAGCGGTGGTGACTGGGACCGACGGAACCGGCTCAAGGCCTACGAGGGCTTGTACCTCCTCACCGTGCGGTCCTACAACCTCGCCGCCCCCCTCCTCCTCGACTCCCTGTCCACATTCACATCCTACGAGCTCTGCACCTACTCCAACCTGGTCGTCTACTCCGTCCTCGCCGGGTCCGTGAGCCTCAAGCGCGTGGACTTCAAGAGCAAGGTCGTCGACGCCCCCGAGATCAGGGCCATCCTGGGCGACGGCGAGGACAAGCTCGCCGCCCTGAGCGGCCGCGTGTCGGCCGGCCCGGGCGCGGACGACGCCGCCGTGACCGACGACGACAACAGCAAGAGCGCGGCCACCCAGGCTGAGCTGGCCGCCAAGAAGAAGGCCGTCAACCTGACGACGCTGGGCATGTCCTCGGACCAGCCCGAGGCCGAGATGGCCGTCGACTTCTCCCCGCTGGCCCAGCTCGTCAGCAGCCTGTACAGCGGCCGGTACAAGACCTTCTTCCAGGCCCTGGCCAACGTCGAGGAGCAGTTCCTCACCCAGGACCGGTACCTGCACGAGCACAAGAACTGGTTCATCCGCGAGATGCGCCTGCGCGCCTACCAGCAGCTGCTGCAGAGCTACCGGGTCGTCGGCCTCGAGAGCATGGCGAGCCAGTTTGGCGTCACGGTGGACTTTTTGGACAGGTAAGCACGGGCGCACACACAAGCTAACTACACCTTCCACACGCGACATGAATGAGAAAAAAATGTGAGCAGTTTGACTGACTAATTGCACAATAGGGACCTCGCCAAGTTCATCGCCGGTGGTCGCATCCCCTGCACCATTGACCGCGTGTCAGGCAAGGGAGTCATCGAGACCAACCGGCCAGACGACAAGAACAAGCAGTACCAGGACGTCGTCCGCCAGGGTGACCAGCTCATCACCAAGTTGCAGAAGTACGGCCAGGCTGTGAGGCTCAGGGGCAGTGAGAGGGCATAGAGGGAGATGGGACGGGATGAGATGAGATGAGGCCGGAAGGGGAGGAACGGTGTGTAGTGACGAGATATATGCATTTAGGCAGAAAGAGGGCTTGTGTCCTTTTTTTCTCTTCTAAAAAAGACAACCTGTATGATACCTAGACATAGTCGAAATGACTAATGGGCACTCAAAAACGTTTGCTTTTCTTCCGCTCACACGATAGTCATTCGCAAAAGTCATTCGCGATAGTTCATTTGGTAATCTTTTTGCATGTTATCAAGTCATGACCCATGATCCACTACCTATGAACAGAACAACCCAAGATATAACAAAAAATAATACGCAACGCCATATCAATGCCAAAATTCCATCGACTACGACTTTAAACCCTCGCTCGCTCGAACCAGATCGACTTCCTTCTTTTCCATTTTCAACATGCCTTTTTTTTTGTTCTTCTTCTTCTTCCAACGCCATCACCCAGGCGTTCGATCACCTGTACTCCTTCATGAAGTTCTCGTGGAAGCTGATGATGGACCCGACCCACTCCGTGCCGGGGGCGAGGAACGTCGTCCGGAAGTGGAAGGTGCCCTCGTGCTGGCCGAAGCCGTTACCGGGCACGACACACACGCCCGTGGCCTCGAGCATCTTCAGGCAGTAGAACTCGTCGGGCGACCGGCCCTCCGCCTTGGCCGCCTCGATCGCCTTGGCCGGGAGGTTGATGGTGGGGAAGAGGTACATGCTGCCCTGGGGCTCGCCGCACTCGACGCCCTCCATCTTCTCGAACGCGCGCCACAGCGCGTAGGCGCGCTCCTTGAGGCCGTTGTAGATGCCGTTGTACTCCTTGTCGTACAGCTCGAACGAGGGCTCGCCGGGCTGGGGCGGGTTGACCATGAGCTCGACGCAGCACTGGGCGATGACGGGCGCGCAGAGCGTGATGGACACGAACTTGTAGATCTCGGCCTGGACCTTGGGGTCGAAGCCGCACACCTCGAAGAAGCCGCCACGGTGACCACACTCACCCACCATGCCCTTGGACACCGAGTGCAGGGATGCGAGCTCGACGTGGTCGTACTTGCCGGGGTTCTCCTTCTGCAGGAGCCTCAGGCCCTTCTTGAAGCTGTGGAACTCCCCGGAGAATACGTTTGTCTGGTATACCTCGTCGGCCATCAGCACGAGGCCCTCCTCGCTCGCGAACTTGATCACGCTGCAGACGTCCTCCTCAGACAGGCTCGCGCCGGTGGGGTTGCCCGGGTTGATGATCACAATGGCGCGGACGTCGACGCCCTCGGCCTTGGCGTCGGCGCATGCCTTCTTGATGGCCGACAGGTCGGTAGCCCAGTTCTTGGTCTCGTCAAGGTAGTACGGCACACAGGTGGCGTTCAGGACAGACAGTGAGGCGGTATAGAGGGGGTATTGTGGGATGGGCACGAGGATGCCGGTCTTGGGGCCTTCGCAGATGACGTGCAGGAGGGTGTTGACGCCCGAGGAGGCACCGCCGGAGAGGTAGATGTCGGCCTGGTTGGCAGGGAAGCCATCTCGTCCTGCAGCGGGTTAGTGTGACTCCTCTTACACGTTCGCCTTGTTCTTTGCGCCAAGGATCCCTCAGTTAGGTGGTGACTCACTCTCGAGGAAATCGGCAACGCTCTGTCGGATAGCAGGGGCGCCGTTGCTGGCGCTGTAGGCACCCACGGATCCAATCTTGCTCAGCAGCCACTTCGCCCTTGCGATCACATCCGTCTTGTAGCCGAGTTGGTTCAGCAGCACGTCTTCGTGCTCCAGCAGCTTGGGGTTCTCCACCAGACTCAGGACCTGTCGGATGAAAGTGATGGGCTTCTGGTCGAGCTGCTGGGGGTTTCCAATGTTGGCAGAGATGACCTCCTTGAATGGCAGGTCTGTGTCACCACGGGCCAGCTTGACGCGGTACTCCTCGGACCTGACGGCGAGCTCGCCTCGAACGGCGTACTTGGCCTCCCTGACATGGGGGTTGACGTTGTCGATATTAAGTCTTCTTGACGGAGTGGACGACATGTTGCGACTGGTTTGCCCGTGAGGCTGAAGGTGTCGAAGGAATGTGGAAGGCGGGGTCGAGGTAGATGTGTATGCAAACGCAAATGCAGGAAGGGTCCGCGGGGCTGAAGCTGCAGAAACCGGCACTTGAGATCAGTTAAGTATGCTCCTCTCGAGGTTGAAAATGTACCGATTGAACGCTTCAAGGAGAATATCTGGCGGACGATCAAACAGGGATGAAGAGATGCGGGAAAGCTAATGAGTGCAGGGGGTTGGGAAGTGTTAAGAAAGGCAGGAAAGAAGAAGAAATAGGCGTTTGTTGGTGAAGCACCAAAAGCCTTCGGATCAACATCACGGTGGGAAATGTCGCATGAGGTACAGTATGTACCGAACCGGTAACGGTTACTTATCGGTTAGAGATGCATGTGGGGCAAAGATCCGCCAAGTCCCGCCTATCCCCCGCTATGAGACGGGTACTGTATACTTAGTACACCCGTGTGGCAGCATAGAAGGGGGAAATGGGGTCACGATGGCTGAATGGCTGAACGGATGAACGGATGAAACGAACGGATGATGCTGTTCCAGTGACTCAAGGTTAAGCGCTGGCACGCCCACTGTCAGACACTTGCCGACATCGGGGGATTTCAGGGTATGAAATGTAAGGTTATAGGCACAGACATGCCCATGCCCATGCCCATGCCCAGGTGATATGATATGAGCAATAATAATGATAACCTTGGGAGAGAAGAACCTTGGAAGGGCTTTGAGATGAGTGGTTCTGTTGGTGAGCAAGAACCCCTCGTGCCTCGTGCACACACCCTGGCCTGTTGAGATGATGACCGCTGTGCAGCGACATGCTGATGCTGGACAGACACGTGTAGTACAGATAGATACTACAGTATGTACAGTAGGGCATGTAGTGTGAAATGAAGATCAATGTGCCCATGTCTGTTGCTAAAGGAAGGGGGAAAAGGGTAGAGGAATAAGCGAGCGGAACCCATGATAATCCGTACCTGAAAGTCTGGCCTTAACCAATAAGCCTGAAATGTTATATCCGCATCGCCGGAGAACCGGGGCCCGAACTACCGACATGGCTGCTGCCGTTGACTTGGATGTTTTTTGGAGGTTCCTTCCGTTGGTCAGATTAGGGGGAACTAGAGCACTTGAGGTTGGTTGATCGTGGGTGATAGATGCAACGGCAAACAGGCAAAGAAAAAAAAACGTGGTAGACATGATAAAAGGTAGCCCCTCCTCCTCCGTTATTCGGTCTGTTACACAATAGGCGCTTGCTCTTCGGGCGGCTTATCTGGCGCTACAAACAAACATACTTTGGCTACACCTGCTGGCAGTCTGGGCATTACTTTCAGGGCCCATCCAGGGGCATTGGAATGGAATTTTATTTGTAAACTTGCCAATGTTGTGAAAATTGTACCTGGATATACCTGGATATACCTGGATACACCTAGGTATTTGTGTATGTATACATACTCAAGTAAATATTGACACTCATAGTGTTGCGGCTGCCATGCGGTAATATGTGTGCTATCAACTACCTAGGTACCTGGGTATGAATGGACCAGTGCCTACCTAGGTATCCACCTGGGCAATTCTCCCCTAAGTGACAAAATATGTACTGTCATAACCATGATAGATATGAGAGAAACGAGAACTCTCAAAAGTCTCTGTCTGTCTCGCAATAATCTATGTGTACCTCAATTATCTTCCTGAGCGGTAGCTACAAAGTTACGTAGCCTTGCTATTAATTCAAGTGTGAAGCCCCAATGCCTCCGAGACACTCAATTAATACCATGCAAATATATACCTTGCCGTAGAGGTATTGGCTAATAGCAGTACCTAGGTATATAGACCTAAAACGCACTTTTGATTTTCTTCCGCACACCTAAGTATACGCATATATCATAGCTTGGCCAGGTCTTAGAATGTTGATGCGCCCTCATGAGGTCCCTTAGCTTTGACTGTTTAGTGAGCTGAAGAGTTGTTTTCCACGGCAGACCCTGATCCTTATTGCTTGTCTTCAAGGTTGTGAAGGGGCAATAATAACTTATTTAGGTCGAGTCACCAAGGCCATGTTGCTCCAGCTGAGCTTTTTACCCGACTTGACATACGGATCCGTAGTCTACATAGTACGTACGGCCTTGAATCTCGGCCGGTCGCGGAGGCAACGGAGGGTTAGTGGCCCGTGCAAATGGTCGGGGTTCCCGCCGGCCGGGCTGCCCCGCCCCCGCAGTCTCGGTCAGTGCAGTTAGGCCTAAGTCAACTGGTGCACAGAGAAAGACGGCAGGCATTTCACTTCAACCTCTTTTTTGTTCCTGTCTCTCTCCGTCAACACAGAACACTTACACGGATTACTTACGCACCCATCACCCATTTGCACCAGACAAGTCTTGTCAGACTTTTCCAAGGTTCCCTGGACCACCACCCATAGTCCGATTGACAGTCCTCGACTCCCAAGCGCCTGCTACTACTCGACACGATCAAACGGTCAAACCACACAACCAAAGAAGAAGATGCACATCCTCGTAGTCAACGACGATGGCCCTCCCTCGCCGCACTCCTCCCCCTACGTCCACTCCCTCGTCCGCGAGCTCCAGGCCGCAGGCCACACCGTCTCCGTCTGCCTCCCCCACACGCAGCGCTCCTGGATCGGCAAGGCGCACATGATCGGCCAGACCCTGAGGCCGCTCTACTACCGGCCGCCCCCTCCCGGCTCCGCGCCCGCCGGCCTCGGCGACCCCGAGGACATCGGCACCACGCACAAGCGGCCGTCGGGCGACGGGTCCGTGGAGGAGTGGATCCTGGTCGACGGCACCCCCGCCAGCTGCGTGCAGATCGGCCTGCACCACTTCTTCGGGGACCGCGGGCCCTTCGACCTCGTCGTCTCCGGGCCCAACTACGGCCGCAACACCACCGCCGTGTTCGCCCTGAGCAGCGGCACCCTTGGCGGCGCGCTGGAGGCGGCTGCCTGTCGGCACAAGGCCATCGCCGTGTCCTATGCCTTCTTCACCAGGAACCATGACCCGGAGATCGTGGGCGCGGCGAGTCGGCACGCTGTCAAGGTCATTGAGGCGCTGGTAAAACAGTGGCCCAGTGATGGGAGCGTGGATGTGTACAGTGTCAACGTGCCGCTCGTCGAGGGTGTCGAGGAGAGGAAGACCATGTGGGCCGGTCTGCTACAGAACTACTGGATCCAGGGGAGCAGTGCCTTCGAGGCTGTGGATGCTGGCGATGTGGATGGGGAGGACGAAGAGGAGGAGAAGATACGGGAAGGTGCTCAAGGGGAGGCCGCCCAAGCGAGTGTTGAGGGCCAAAGCAGTAATGTGTCCAAGAAGGGCCACGAGCACAAGCACTTCAAGTGGGCGCCCGTATTAGGCGAGGTCATGAAGGCTGTGGATGATGCGCCGGCCGACTGCGATGGTCGGGTCATCAGAGATGGGTACACCAGGTAAGTGTTTTGTTATGTTTCCAGTTCGCCGTATTGATCTGGTGTATTGATGCTAACAACCCGCAGTGTAACAGCGCTCAAGGCAAACTTCTGCCACGCTGCAGAAGCTCAACAAGGGCAGGAGCTGAAGTTGTGAGTGACCACCCGTGCGTGCATGCGAGCGTTAGCAAGGTGTTTTGTGGATCATGTATACTTTTGAAACTGGGTTACATCAGAACAAGATGTGGATTTGGATGTAGAATCCATAGAAGCCATCTAGAAATAGACAGCGTTGTGTTCTCGATCCCGACATCACCCCTTCCGGTCACCGCCTCAGTTCGAATTCTTACACTCTAGCCCCCCTTCAGGAACACAGAAGCACCGAGCACCTCACTTCCACTTGGGACTGGCGAGACGGGAAGATCAGAGAAGAATGAGTTAGAGAAAGCAGGCGCTGCCAAAGATCTACTCTACGCCGTTATCGACTACGAAGATGCCTACGTCCAGCCCATAATTCTCTCGGCGTTGAAGTCTCTCATTCCTTCCGACCGTTTACGCCTCCTACCCGCGGAGTCCTCGAACCCGGCCGAACAGGTGCCAGAGGGCGCCAAATTCCTCCAAATCAGAGCCTACGAGTCCATCGACTTCGACCACGCCAGCTCACAGCCCGGGACATCCCTCATCAACAGCTACGTGATCCGCAAGGCCCTGATCAGGAAACACTTCCTCTCATCGACGGTGGATCACTGGGTGGCCAAGCACACCGAGTCGCCACTTAGGAAACATGTGAAGCCGAGCGAGTCGTTTGAGGTGGACTACGCCGAGTTCCTGGATGACTCGCTGGTCGAGGCTTTTGACTTGCGAGCTAGCCTCGAGCGAAATGAAGGACAAGGCGGTGCTGGTGACGACGACGACGACGGTGACGACGAAGCCAAGGACCCGAAGGATAGGGAGTGGTGGATCCTCAAGCCGAGTATGAGTGACCGCGGGCAGGGCATACGGCTGTTCTCGACGATGGAGGAGCTCCAAGGCATATTCGACGAGTGGGAGGCCGACATGCCGTCCTCCGATGACGAAGACGAAGAAGACGACGACGATGAGGCTGGTGCTGACAAGGCTGACAAGGACGACGAGAGAGACTACATCACGACCTCGCACCTCCGCCACTTCGTCGCACAGCCGTACATCGACCCGCCGCTGCTCCTCCCGGAGTGCGACAACCGCAAGTTCCACATCCGGACGTACGTGCTCTGCGTGGGCGCGCTACAGGTCTACGTGAGCCGGTCGATGCTGGCCCTCTTCGCGGCGCGGCCCTACTCGGCGCCCGGACACGGGGCCGCCCCGTCGGCCGACGACGCCTACCTCGACGCGCACCTGACCAACACGTGCGTGCAGGGGGAGCGGGCCGACGAGGGGTCCGTCCGGCGCTTCTGGGAGGTACCCGGGCTCCCGGAGGCCCGGAGGGAGGACGTCTTCCGGCAGGTGTGCACGGTCACGGGGGAGATCTTCGAGGCGGCCGCGAGGGGCATGATGGTGCACTTCCAGCCGCTGCCCTTCGCGTTCGAGGTGTTTGGCCTGGACTTCCTGGTCGACGCGGCGGGCGACGCGTGGCTGCTCGAGGTCAACGCGTTCCCGGACTTCAAGCAGACCGGGGAGGGGCTGAGGGGCGTGGTGGCGGAGTTCTGGGAGGGGGCGGTGAGGAGGGCCGTTGGGCCGTTTGTGGGACTGGAGGAGGGTGGTGGTGGTGGTGGTGGTGGTGGTGGTGAGAAGGGGGATGACGGGATGGTGCTGGTTAGGGATATCGACCTGGGCAGGAGGTGAGGGATGTCGGCAAGTTGACGGGGATAAGAATGTGTCTCCGGCAGCATGACTTTTTCCATCATGCCGCTCGGGCTACTTCCTGGCCTCTTGTGTTCACGCTGGGGGGGGCTGGCAGGCCATTGTCGCGCTCGTGCACAGTTCTCGGGGATGAGACCAAGCTCAGGGGAGACGATGCTGACATGGTGCCGTTTAAGGATATGATGAACACGGGGCTGTGTTCTTAGAGAGACAAGAGTGTGGGTGAGACAATGCGAGATCGTGTCACCAACAATATCGCGAGAGACCACTCTGTGCTGTCGTCGAGTGAGCTGATTAGGCATACTATGTGCGCTGATTCTTACAGATCCCTGTGGAGGTGGCCTGTGGAGTTGCCGCCCTGTGGACTTGTATGTAGTCCGCGGTTCGGTTCGCCATCTGTCCATGCAGGGCTCACGGTCCTTCTGGTGAGACTGGTGAGGTACCTCAGCGAAGTTCCAGTGATTTTCAGCACGAGTGACACACCGAAAATCACGATATGCGCCGGTGGCACGCTTGTGGTGGCTGTGAGCGGAGAAGTTCAACCTCACCCGCTCACGAGGGCCATCCAGACCCTTCAGCCCTCAATAACTGGAACAGATATTGACAGGACTGACAGACAGACAAACAGACAGACAAGCCTTACAGGGCCCCGGAGGCGAGGAAGAGGGGGGGGGAGGGCACTATCGAACAGGCCCGATTTTGACTTGACGCTCGAATCATTCCCGTTGTGGAAGTTGTCGCGGTGCCAGATGCCGGAGTCTCGGTGCTACTACTACGACTTGCACAGCCCCCATTGCACCACACAGGCAAAAAGAGACAAAAGTCTGCTCAAGTTACCTCCAGCTGCTCCAGGGAAGGCTCGAATTCATGCCTCAGGCATTTTTGCCACGGAACCTTGGGTGAAAACCGGTGTTTTTGTCTTTCCGGGGGGGCGGAAGGGCGACAGGGCGGCAGGGCGGCTGAAGTTTAACGGGATGAGGAAGTGATCGCAAATATGTGGCTTGGTCCTAGGCAAGTCGCATGAATAAGTATACAGACGTTATCGAGACTGCCCCTCCACTAAAATCCACATATAGGTATATTATGTGAGCCTCTCATATGAGAGAGAGAGAGAGAGAGAGAGCAAAGTGGAATGATCTCTCACATGTCGTGGAATTACTGACTTACTACTGTAACTTACTACTGTACTGTCAGACTGTGTACACATATGGACGGACAGATAAATAATAAACCTGCCGGGCCGATGACTGGCTGGTTCTGACTGCTGCCGGACACAACAAAGACGGTGGAGTATATCTCACTTTTCTCCATGCTGCGTAACACACGTAGTACAGATTACGGGGCTGACAACTGTAAGTGCATACGTAGTGTACATATATGCCCCGTCACCACAGCAGCAGCACAGGTGAGGCTGACTTTACAGCCGTCATCTGTGGTGATTAGATCCGAGCTATTGGAATTTCAAGACATCGACAATATCCCGTGGCCACCAGTCAGTTGCATGCAATTCCTTCCGGGGTTCCACAGCCCACTAAGTACATGGCTCGTGTACTTGATTGGAACAAGCACTTTGATTCATTCTTGAATCCATGTGAACCAACAGCCAACACAGATGCACCTTCACGATCCTCCGGACTTGCATTCTAAAATAAAACTAGCGCAAGGAATCTTTCTTTGCACGAGTGCCCAACATGTTTCTGACCGACCGCCGGAATGGCCTACGGAACCAGCTAACTAATCCGGCGACCAAAAAGTTGGACCGGGCCGGGGCTGGAGTTGGAAGAGGGGGGGGAGGTGAAAGGACATACGGGCATCCCCCGTAGTCAGCGGTGAAAGTCGATACGGAAGAAGAAGAAGAAGGTGAAGAAAAAACAAGATGGTACCTGAAAAATATGAAACTTCTAGAACATTACCACGTTACCAATGATCAAGTTCCAGCCAAGCAATACCAAGCAGTACCAAGCAGCCAAGCAAGCCGAGAAGCAGCCAGCCAAGGTCCTGGAAGGCAATTGTTTTTTCCACTTCGTACTTCCAAGGTTGGCCGGAAGGGCCGCCCGATTTGCGCAACAAGGCACGGGCGTGGAGGCCGCAGATTCAGGGGGCGACAAACCAGACCAGTTAGTTGCGTTTATCGATCGACCACGGCGGGGAGGGAGTCTTTGATTATTATCAGGCCCGTGTGCCGTGTTGGGGGAAAAAAGAAGGAAAGAAGAAACGAAGAAAAGAAAAATAAAAGGCCGGTGTTGAGGCCTGTGAGGCCTGTGAGGCCTGTGAGGCCTGTGAGGCCTGTGAGGCCTGTGAGAGGCAAAAGGCAAAGGACGGCGGCATTCTCCACAGGCGGAGATGAAGGGCCCAGAAGCAATTATTCCCAGTGGCCGCGTCAACGTCATTCCTAGGATCGAGATCAAGATTCAAGGGCTGCTGAATATGCAGGATATAATACCTATGATACTTAGGTATGCCTGGGTATGGCAATAATCAGGAGACGGAGAAGTATCGTGTGATATATTTTCGGGTTGCAAGTGTCCTTGGTAGTATCGAGGGCCCAATGGGGGATGATGCCTTGAACAGGATACCACTACATACCTCCTAGGTATTATACATCTACCGGTAGTTAGGTACATACAGTTTAGTAAGTACCGTATTTAAAGTGATGGGTATCCATGAAATGATCGACATCAATAGGGTAATGGAAATGTACATCCGCACATACATACCCTCAGTATCCAAGTGGCCACCCTGGGCAACGAAGGGGGCCTGCGACTGTGACTGACTGTGACTGCTTGTGACTGACTGTGACTGCTTGTGACTGCTTGTGACTACCCGTGAGGAGAAGAGGTAGCGTTTGAGAAGAGAAATGAAACAATTCGATACGTTTGCGGCCTCCGAATTTGTTCAGTGTCGTGCATGGCGCAGCGCCAGCCACAGTCACTGTAGTATGTAGTATGTAGTATGTAGTATGTGACTGTTGTAAAAGTCCGCGTATCACATTTGGAGCGGCGCTCCTTTTTGGTTCTGCGGGGACTCACCAACTCCTTCTTCCTTATCAAGCTTTGGAAGCGAAATCAAACAGGGCGTTTATCTATGCTTTTGAGTTGAGTTGGCTGGATGTGATGGGGGATGGGATGGTGCAACTTGGCACGGATACATGTTTAATAATATGAAGCTGGGTAGTGTGTGCCGTATGGATCTACCTACCTAGGTAGGTAAGTATGTACCTAGGTAAACATGTAAGTTGAAGTAGTAAATGTAGTAGATTTATTCTAATGCTAGTATACCTACTAAGTAGGTTTGGATCTTGGGAAAGTTAGGTATCAAGTCCGTTGTCCACCTTCCTCCTTTCACTCTCATTCTTGACCGTTGTGTACCATCAAAGCCGCCCGGGGCGATGGACGGCAACTAATGAGAGCTAACTGCCATGGCATGCAGGGCCTTCCCAGGTGATAAGGGGCGCGTAGATATCCATATACCCCTGTACCCTTGTCGATATACGGTAGTACCGCACCACCTGCATGAGGGGTCCCCCCAATTGATGCCCTTTTTGATTGGCTGAAGCCTGCTGTATCCTTGTGCAAGGTTGCCTTGGCGAAGTGGCTGTGTCCATGCTAAGGTGGGGCAACATCCTTGTATTTACTGGAGACCCCTGCGGTGTAACCACCTGGGCATTTACAGTACAATTGTGCCTACTGCTATTGCGGAATACACAGGCACACTGCACACAGTACCTAACTCAACTCCTTTCAACAGGACCACACCACACACAAACACTACCATTGTGGCAGCTTTGCTTTCTCTCCTCTTCCCACACTTCACTCCTACATACAGCCGACCCTATCTTTTACGACAACATAACCCATTCCCTACAATTCTGTACAGGAGCAGCATGTTGGCCATAATCTGATCAACCTCTGGCATCAAAGTGTGAGGTATCCGACAACCAATTCCACAATGGCCCCCGGGCGGCCTAGGGCCCCTACCATCACCATCGACACCACCGCCGTGAACCCGAACTCCGACGCCGATGTCGAAAATGATGGAACCGTTGCGCCCGCTGCGCATTCTCCCATCTCCCCTGGGGACGGCCACAGTCCCTCTACCGTTGTCGATCCGCTAGCACAGAGCTGGTCCTCCGATGGGCGCGATGCTCGACCCCAATTGAATACCGAACCGTCGTTCGAGAGCAAGGAGAGCCGACCTACGAGCCCTCACAATGTTTCCAGTCCGGTCTTCAGGAGCAAGGACCACCAGAACTTCCTGGCTGTCCCCAACCAAGGCATGCTTCGTCCGCGGCAAAATAGCGTCGACTCCGCCGACAGTTCCCAACCCAGATCATCATCTCAGGTTGACAACAGCACCACGCTCTACAACCAGAGTGAACTGGGAGACCACAAGCCCAAGGTTTCCATGGATCTTGACAGTGAAAAAATTAAGAACGACCCCGATGCGCTCAAGCCCGACCAGGGAAAGGAGGATGATTTCGAGGTGGAGGATAACCCTTTTGCTTTCAGTCCTGGAGAGCTTTCCAAGATGTTCAACCCCAAGAGTTTGGCTGCCTTCTTCAAGTTGGGAGGATTGGCCGGCTTGGAAAAGGGCTTGCGATCAAACCGAGCTGCTGGACTTGGAATAGACGAGAATCACTTGGACGGCAAAATTACTTTCACCGATGCAACAGGCACCAACAAGGCCAAGGCCGAGCCTGTGGGTTCGATAGCTCGAGCCCCAACTGCGGGCGGTGAGCATCATGCGCGAAAGGCGGAGGAAAACTTCACAGATAGGAAACGAGTCTTCAAAGACAACAGGCTTCCTGCGAAGAAGGGCAAGAGTCTGCTTCAGTTGATGTGGATCACCTTTAACGACAAGGTCCTCATCCTTCTTTCTATTGCTGCTGTGGTCTCCTTGGCAATTGGTCTGTACCAAACCTTCGGAACTAAGCACGATCCTTCCAACCCCGCAGTCGAATGGGTCGAGGGTGTGGCCATTATTGTGGCCATTGTCATTGTGGTGATGGTCGGTTCCCTGAATGACTACCAGAAGGAACGACAGTTTGCGAAATTGAACAAGAAAAAGCAGGACAGGGATGTGAAGGTGATACGGTCCGGAAAGACGGTTGAACTCAGTGTGTTCGACATTCTAGTCGGAGAAGTCATCCATCTCGAGCCCGGAGACATGATACCCGTTGACGGAGTATTGATCGAGGGCTTCAATGTTAAGTGCGACGAGTCACAAGCGACCGGAGAATCAGACATCATTCGGAAGAGGCCAGCGGACGAGGTCTTTGCTGCCATCGAAAACAACGAGGATCTCAACAAGATGGACCCCTTCATCCAGTCCGGCGCCCGCGTCATGGAAGGAGTTGGAACATTCATGGCCACCTCCGTCGGCATTCACTCGAGTTACGGCAAGACCCTCATGGCTCTCAACGACGATCCTGAGATGACACCCCTTCAGTCGAAGCTCAACATCATTGCCGAGTACATCGCGAAGCTTGGAGGTGCTGCTGGTCTTCTGCTGTTCATTGTGCTCTTCATCGAGTTCCTAGTCAAATTGAAAGACGAGGGACACCTGCCACCCGCCGAAAAGGGCCAGCAGTTTCTCAACATCTTCATCGTCGTCGTTACTATCATCGTCGTTGCCGTTCCTGAAGGCCTTCCCCTTGCAGTAACACTCGCCCTAGCTTTTGCGACGACACGGATGCTAAAGGACAACAATCTGGTACGGCATTTGAAGGCCTGTGAGGTCATGGGAAATGCTTCTACGATCTGCTCGGACAAAACCGGTACTTTAACACAGAACAAGATGCAAGTTGTGGCTGGCACAATCAGCACCTCGCACAGGTTCGGTGGCGCGCCGCCCAGAGATGGACAGGCACCAGAGGAGGCTGGCAACCCGGACATCAGCCCCTCGGAGCTTGTCAAGACACTAAACCCAGAAGTCAAGGAGCTGCTCAAGAGCTCAATTGCTCTCAACTCGACCGCATTCGAGGGCGAGGTGGAAGGACAGATGACCTACATCGGATCAAAGACGGAGACTGCGCTGCTTATCTTTGCGAAGGAGCATCTCGGTATGGGCCCTGTCGCTGAGGAGCGAGCCAACGCCAAGATTCTGCAGCTCATCCCCTTCGACTCTGGTCGCAAGTGCATGGGTATTGTGGTTCAACTTCCCAACGGAAAGGCGAGGCTATACGGCAAGGGTGCTTCCGAAATTGTACTGGCACAGTGCACTTCGATGCTCAGTGATCCTTCAACCGATGGCCGAGTCGCTCCTCTTGGCCAAGAGCACATTGACACTGTCTCCAAACTCATAGAACACTACGCTACGCAATCTCTCAGAACCATCGGCATCGTTTACAAGGACCTTGACAAGTGGCCACCACCAAGGGCCCGCCGTGCGGACGGGGAGAAGGACGAAATCAACGTCGAGGCGCTCTTCAACAACATGATCTTCGTCGGCATGGTCGGTATCAAGGATCCTTTGCGTGAGGGTGTCCCAGAAGCTGTTCGAGACTGTCAGAAGGCTGGCGTCGTCGTTCGCATGGTCACCGGAGATAACAAACTTACAGCTCGGGCTATTGCGGAGGACTGTGGCATTCTGCAGCCGGACTCCATCGTTCTAGAAGGACCCGAATTTCGCAACATGCCTCTATCGGAGCAGGAAGATATACTTCCAAGGCTTCATGTCCTGGCTCGATCTAGCCCTGAAGACAAGCGCACTCTCGTCGGTCTCTTGAAGAGCAAGGGAGAAACAGTTGCTGTTACTGGAGATGGTACCAACGACGCGCCGGCCCTAAGGCTGGCTGATGTTGGATTTTCGATGGGTATCGCTGGTACTGAGGTTGCCAAAGAAGCCTCGGCCATTATTCTCATGGACGACAATTTCAGCTCCATCGTCAAGGCCCTGAAATGGGGTCGTGCCGTCAACGATGCTGTCAAGCGATTCTTGCAGTTCCAGTTAACCGTCAACATCACCGCAGTCGTCCTGACATTCGTATCGGCCGTCTCGAGTTCGAGCGAGAGTAGTGTTTTGACGGCCGTGCAATTGCTCTGGGTTAACCTCATCATGGATACGCTCGCCGCCTTGGCCCTGGCAACTGATCCCCCGCAAGATAGCGTTCTGGACCGCAAGCCGGAGCGCAGGAATTCATCCATCGTCTCGACCACCATGTGGAAGATGATCATTGGCCAGGCTATTTACCAGCTCGTCATCACGTTCCTGATCTACTTTGGCAAGAACGCTGTCCTCCCGGGTGATTACGCTACAGATGCTCAGATTCAGACACTGGTTTTCAACACCTTTGTGTGGATGCAAATCTTCAACCAGTGGAAGTAAGTGCAATACCGGCCCTTTCGTCACATACTGAGAACGCGTGTGCTAACAACTTGCAGCAATCGTCGCCTGGACAACAACTTCAACATCTTCGAGGGTCTCTTCTCGAATTGGTTCTTCATCGGCATCAGCCTCATTATGTGTGGTGGGCAGATCATCATCATCTTCTTCGGTGGAGCTGCGTTCAACATCGGTGCTGGCGGCCAGTCCGCGAGCATGTGGGGCACCGCCATCGTGCTCGGCTTCCTGTCGATCCCCATCGGCGTGGTCATCCGGCTGATCCCGGACTCTCTCGTGGAGAAGCTCGTGCCGGAGGCCGTGAAGCGCAGGGCCCAGCCCAAGGTGCCGGGCGTCACCATCTCGGACGACGACGAGCGGTTCCAGCACTTCCCGGCCGAGTTCGCCGACATCCGGGACGAGCTGGTTTGGCTGAAGCGGTTCAAGGGCGGGCGCGTTAACAACCTCAAGTTCGCCATGAGCAACCCCAAGGAGGTCTTCAAGCCCCGGAGGAGCGGCTCCCGGCGCCACTCCCGGTCCAACTCGGTCAACAACGCGCCGGACACGCCGACCCGGGAGAACAGCTTCGGCTCGAGCGGCAACGGCGTCGGCGTCGGCGGCGCCGGTGGTGCCCCCGGCAGCATGACGCCCGACTCCCGCAAGCGCTCCAGGTCCATGAGGTCGCGGTCGAGGTCCAACTCGGCCCTCGGGGCGGCGACGCTGATGACGGGTATCGTGGCGGGCAGCATCGGGGCCGCGGGATGGTCGCCCATCGACAGGTCGGGAGACTGGCAGCAGTTCCCGGCCCCCAAGCCGAGCAGCTCACGGCTGGGCGCTACGTCGCCTACGAAAGAGGACGAGGATAGGGAGACAGGGGGAGGTGGTGGTGGTGGTGGTGGATTTTCCTGATGAGGGAGGGGACCTGTACATAAAAACAGGATGGGCGTTTTGACATAGACAGAAAGTACATATAATTGCATGACTAGGGACTTGGATGTCACTCATGTCTTAATACTTCTTTTTTTCTTCATTGTGCTACTCTTTGTGGAGTGAGTGTCTGTTTTATGACCGGCGTACTTCCCATTCCACCTACTTCCTGGTTATCATCTGCCATATGCCTGTCGTCGCCCCTGTGCCTTTCATGGGTCGGTCTTTCGATATACTCTTCTGTTTGTTCCCCCATCCTACAAAAATCAATAATTCAGGAGACTTCTACTCTTGAAGGAAAATGGGTGTCAAAACTCCCTTACTACTTATCTCCGACAACGTCCGGTATAACGGACTGGGCACCACACACGCACATACACACACATCACCCAAATAACAACAGGCTCCTACGGTCTGCCCACGCACTTCTCTCTCTTCCCGGCCATAACAAGACATGCTTTCCCCATCCCAAATACCAGCATGAGGCGCCGGGATTGGAGGGACTCCACCGTCACGGCTCCCGCACGACTCACGATGGGTTCCACACACAAACCAGAGACGACCCTGGGGACAAAAAGAAAATGGCAAAAAAACAAAAGGAAAAGGACATGCAACACCGGGTATTCGCTGGTCGTCACCGACCCAACTACTAATCCAGCCCTTACGGGTTTGACTAAGGGAGAGCGGACGGGATCCCGTATTTTCCTGTAGGTATGGTCGCATGTGCTTGTGGGATGCTGTAGTGGGTTTATAAAGGGAAAGACGGGAGGGGAGGCGTTCCGACTAAGAAGTCGCTGTAAAAGAAGGCAGTAGGGAAGGGAAGGAGGACTGTGATCATGGTTAGGCCATCTTGACGGTTTTGAGACACACAGACCAGTGGTCACAAAACACAGTGGACTGGTCTCCTCCCTCCTGCTGGTGAACGCTGAGTGTAGGACCCTGGATGCAACAAGCGATACCATCATGCCGTCGAGGAACTGGTTTGGTAGCACTGGAAAGCAGACCCCATCCACTGCATGCTGGCACCTTGAAGGATCCCCTCGATACATGAGTATTGGTGCTATATCGGTGTCCTCCTCTTGCCGCATGGTATGAGCACCAAGGCTGATTAAACTGACCTTAACCTGCCTCTTCCAGTCAATGCCTTCACGGCCGTTGATAGGGCTGGTATAAAGGCGAGCCTGTCGATGCGGCGTAACCGCAGAAGGCTCTGATTGCTGCGACCGAGAAGATACAGGTTACAGGCTTGTTGGAGGGCGCACGACTCCTCCCTGGTCAAGGAGACACGAACCAAGCGCATATAGTCACACAAGCTGGGTCATGAGAGGCGATTCGTGACTAATATGTCACGAATAGCCTTGGGCAAGATCGTGTACCGTCAGCTGGTAGTCTCCCTGGGACAGCAATATTCAACCAAGGAACTGACTCCGGTGAACTTGAAAACTCGACGCTTCGTGGTCGTTGGAGGCGTCATATTCCAAGGAAGCAGTGATTCCGTGTCAGCAAAGCTGATTGCCCGCCACACTCGTGATATCAGGTCATGTTCGAATGAGCCCATCGCCACCCCTCGATTGGGAGTAAGAGCTGGCGACCAATGCGCATTGTTGCACCAGGGATTCGCCTATAAGCCCAGCCAGCCACAATCCGACGACAACGGAAACTATGCGCTCTCCTCACTCCTCAGCTGCACCCTTCTGCGCCTTCTGTGCTGTCAATCGCCTGTGCCGAAACGTGGGGAGCCGGATTCCAACGGTTCTTCGATAGTGATGCAAGCAAGGGCCCAAGATTGTACCGTTGGAGTAGAGTTGGCAGATCATCTGCTCAGTGCCGAGCCGACGGTGAGCGAGCACACAAACATGTGGAGCCTGTACAAGCCGACAGCTGTGCCCTTCGGTGTGGATGCGAGGTGGTAGTTGACAGGTGAATTGTGCATACGGTGTGCACAGTATGCATGGCTAGACTGCCCGCATCTCATGCGCCCGCGCCTCGGCTCCTGGATTTCGGTTCCAAACCCACAAACCCAATACCAATCACTGTGCAGGCACCATCTTATCAGATGGAGCATCATGGAGAATCGTATCTCCTGGTCATGTGGCTGCAGGGTCTGGGCTGGCTGGCGTGCGTCTGGTATTGCACCTCGGTGAGATGGCCTGCCCCGTGCGCACGCGATGTCGGCATGCGGTGGGCTGGCTGGGTATCACATTCTTTTTTGTGTTTCAGGGATCGCCCGTTTCCTCGGAATATCGACACATCGATTCAGCTCTGTGACTTGGCCATGGCTGGCGGTGAGTGAGACTCATCAAGAGCCAACCCCATGGCAGTCAACCGGAGTGGCGGCCACATCAGCTTGCTGCAAACATCTGGAAAACTTGCTGCTTTAACCTTTGAGACAAGTCAACAATCAGATTCCTAGTTGGTCGGCTAGGATGGGAGCGTGTTTGCAATAATCCGTAAACCATGATGCTTATAGGTGCCTGATGGGCTGTTCGATTGGGCATCGTGAAGGTTGCCTGCCATTACAGTCGACGAGTTTGATGTGACATGTCAACGTCCTGCATGTCTGTTTCAGTGACATGGCCGGTCAGAGAATAAGTTCCTCGGCCCCGTACTGTGTAAATACTCCGCTTGTTGTCGGACCGCAATATGAGCCTCAGTAACTCAGCTCCCGCAGTTGGTTTATATATGTAGTCGGGTGTGTATACCCACACATCTAGTTCCCGAAGAAGTATTCGGAACTAAGTATTCGGAAGCAGCCACGCGTTGAGAGGCGCGGCTTGTCATCAGATAATTCGAAATACCCTAGGATCGTCGCATATGGGCAAAACTGGGTTATTAGACATTAGTAGGACCTGGCCCTCTGGGCTCCAGAGACAGCACTACAGATGCGTATAATTCCCCCAGCTGAATCATAATAGTCTGGCTCGTTGACACCCGAGGAGTACGGTAGGGTTCAAAGCGGTGAGCCCCAGCTTCGGCGGAACCACGGCGATGCTTTGCAGAGTGCTTCAAGGTGGTCAGCGACACGAGGATTTATGAGCATGAATCCTGTGGGCACCAATAGATGTGATAGTGTGTAGTTAGGCGTCCGAGGCCCAACAAGGGGCATATACACACATACACAGTACCGGCCCACTGGTCCATGGCAGGCGAAAGCCCCTGCCTCCCCCAAGCCCATGCGGCTTACGAATCTTGAGAGGCACTCTGATTTGGTGTTGACAAGCCGGACCCACGGCCATGTGACTTTCGGGAGAAGCAATACCGGGGTTCTGGTAGCAGCCACTCCTTACTGTCGACTGCATATCCATTAGCAGGGGCAAGTCACAAGTGAGGGCCGTCACCTGTGGCCCCCGGATGGCCGAATCTGGACGCCCGAAGTTTCTAGCTTCCTGATATCTGCTTTTGTGCAGTGGAGAGCAGGGCCTAAGGCCCGGAGATGATTGCGTATGTCGTGTCATGTTCATTGTGAGATGTCCTCCCGCCTCGAATGTCGAAGCTGTATGGATTCGAATCGACACGAGTATGCCCCCCCCCCTTTGCCCTACGTGGGCCAAGTAGTAAGGTCCTTGCAGAGAAAGTTTATGCGCGTAGATGGGGCATACCAGCGCACTACCATTTCGAATTCTTGGTCCGTGTAGTAGAGTCTCCGCCTAGAGAGAAGGTTTCCTGGGATGGTCTGTACGCAGGAGGAGCCAGGTCGACTTGGCTACCACAGTACAGCACGGTAGAGTTTTCCATTGGATCCTAACGAATTTCAATTGCTCATCAATCGTTCTGGAAGCCTTGACGACCTCTGCCTTAGAGAACTTCCCATGCCCAACGGTGAAAAAAAAGGGGGGGGGGAAGGGGAAAGTGGAAGGTGGAAAGAAAAAAAGAAAAAGAACAGAAAGCGCGCCCTGCAGATCAACAGAACCCATGGGCGGGGCCTCTCCTAGTGCTATGTACTTACTGACTGACTGACTTGACCTGACCGGCCCTGAAGTGCGTATACGAAGATCGTGTACATAGAAGGAGGAAGCACAGTATAGATAATAATACTTAAGATGAAGGAAGGTATTGAGATGGCCCAAGCAGGCAAGCTGGCAGAGCAATAATAGGCAGGCCAGTGCCGTTGTAGCAGAAGCCACGTTTTGGATAGATTGGAAAAAAGGAAAATAGGGAACCATTGAGTCTCATGGTTATCCACCGGTATGCCCATGGGACGTACGGCTGATGAGGTTAAGAATACTGCTACTACTAGTAGAAGTGGAATATTAGATATATGTAAGTAAAGAAGTATGTAAGTAAGACCGGAAGTCGGGGTTGAGCCGCGCTGGTCTGTGATTGGTTCATTTTCCTCCCATACTCCACAGTTTCACCCCACCGTTTGTCGATCAGGCGCTCCGTAACAGCCAACAGTAACAGTGACAGTGACAATAGCAGTAGAGAGAGCGAGAGATTGTGTGCTGTAAATGCAAGGCAGGTGTAACAGTAGCACTAACGGCACCGTAGCTACTACCTATTTACCTAGAATTTACTAGGAATTAATCATCACTTCACTTGCATCACATCTTAGTGTAAAGGCGTAGGCCACTTACCTACTGAGTAGGCACAGCGTACGGCAAGCGGAACACGGCAACCAAAAAAAAAAAAAAAAGGAAGAAGAAGAAGAAGCATCTAGCTAGGCATCTTATCATCACCTCGTAGATTGCCATACCGCCCGACTCTCCCTTCCCTTGAGCCCTGAGTCCAAGTCCAAGTCCAAGTCCAAGTCCAAGCCCAAGCCCAAGCCAAGCCAAGGGTCAAGGACTTTTGCTGCTGCTACTGCTACTGCTACTGCTGCTGGTGTCATCAACCCTTTTTGTTACTTGGCACTTGGCACTTGACTTGCAGCAACATTCAAGGCCCGAAATCGCAAAAAGCCCCCACGCCCACGCGCCCACGTACCTAGTGCTTTATCCTTGCTGCACATGTGTGTCTTGCTTCAAACATACTGTATTGTACGGATCCGTACGCACTAGTCAATCCTGGCACTGCCTAACCTTTCCTACCTAAACCTTGGAACGCCTCAAACATCATCCATTACCACACTACAGACCACAGTACTACCATTTCCAGCACCTAGGGCAATCGTCACCCTCCGACTACTTGCGCCTATCCATACACTATCTCATGCCCTTCACCCTCGCTTGCGCCTCTCGCCTGCGATATCTTTAGGCTTTTCGCCGATGCAACAGCTTGAGCCCAGACCAGTCGAGCTCCTGCAGCCCGCATTCGCCTCCTTCTGACCGGGGATCTCACACTAGAGCCGCCCACTTCTTTCCACTCTCCCTACCCTGCCCTGCCCTGCCCTGCTGCCCTGCCCTGCCCTGTCCTATCCTGCCCGACAGAACCCAGCCCTGTGCGGCCCAGTGTGTCAGTATCTACCTCTGTGCCTGCGTACTCGGACCTCCTCTCTACCCAGTCTCGACTTTCGACCCTCGAGCCCTGCCCTGCCCTGTCCTGTCTTGTCCTGTCTTGTCTTGTGCTGTCCTGTCACGTCCAGCCTGCCCGGCCAGCCAGCCTCGAGAAGACTGCTTTTGCCCCGGCATCCTGGTCCGTCCTCGAAGCTCAAATATACACACCTCGCTACCGTGGAATACCACCATAAACTCTTTCAAAATGTCGATAAAGTCAGTCCATCTCCTCCCTTCAAGCACCCCTAATCCTATCTTCTCTGGCGCACTTCACCTGCATATCCCAACCCCACCTTTCTGAATTCTTCTCTTGCTTGCTCCACCCTTCAAAAGACATGACTCTCCCCCTTGAGTCCGTCCAAACATAAGCTCGTTATCTCTTCCATCTCTTCGCTCTTCCTCCTCATGGATATCTATCAGGGTACCCTACAGCACCAGAGCATCACAGCCCAGAGCCAGCCCCGGGACGCCGACCTCTGCCTTGACGAGCATCAGATTAACCATGGCCGCAGCTGGGTAATGCTCAAGCAGAATGGCGACATCGAGCCACTAGAGGACGAGCAGATCCTCCTGAAGACGCCAGACTATGTGAGCCTTGAACTGTCAGTACCCAAGGGTCTTCGCACAGCCGCCTCAAATTTCACTGTAAAATGCGACGATGGCGTGGCGTACGTCACCAACAGAAGAGTGAGCCACTACACCTCAGCATCTCGAGCCTCGCAATAGTGTCACATGTCAGGCCATTGACTAACATGGTACTCTCCACTACGCAAAAGATAATATATCTGGCTGCTCGACCAACCGAAAGCTTTCAGTCTTTCTCGGCCTTTATATTAGACACCTTTGACCCGCAACCACGTTCTGGTGGCTGGCTCGGGATGGGAGCCTGGCGATGGAAGGCCGAGGCAAAACCTAGAGCGGGCGGTGGGATACCTGGCGATGTTCCCCGCGTCGAGATCACCCTGATCTTCAACCACGGTGGCATAGATGGGTTCCACGGAAAGTACAGCCTCATGTACGAGCGCCTCACCCATGCCAGGGATGTCGCAAGGGAAACGGGCACACGCATCACCGTTCACGACGACGACCTGCCGCCATACTCTCCGACGGAAGCTGGCAGTGCCTCGGGGCAGCCAGCACCATTGCAACCATCACCACAGACCACCGATACTCAGACGCAGGCGCCTCAAGCGACGCCGAATGAACCGCCACCAGGCTATGATGAAGCACAGGCCCAAGCAGTTGAGCAGCAGTTTGAGGAACGTGACCGCGAGGACGCCGAAAGAGCCCAGTGAGGAGGCTTTGATTGCTACGGCATGGTTTGTGCAGTAGTGGGACGACGATCGGAGGACGTTATGAAGAGGTCCAAATGGCGCGGAAGCAGTGTGATGCCATGAGGTCGAGCGTGTAGCTGGAAGAGCAGAAACAATCAAGGATACCCACAACGCCTGGCGGGAGTTGCGGAATACACGGAACATTTGATAGCTTGGAGTTCGGGAGCATGAGGGCTTTTGTGCTGTCACGGGGAATTCTGAGGTTTTTGAAGGAGAGCATGGAGATACAATCCATAGCCCCTCATAGATTGTTTGCTTGGTACAGGCTCCTGGAGTGATTATAATATCCGGAGGCCATAATTAGGTCTAATCCAAACCAATACAATACAATGCAACCAAAAGTCCATCCGAGGTTAGAAACTGTGGACATCGTTTGGTCAATGGGTACGTACCTGCTTAAGTACGTACAATTCAGGACCGGTCGGCTGGAAGCTTTCAACGTTCCAGTTGCACCGCCGATCGGAGACCTCAGGGTTAGGGTCTATAGTGGTTTGGATTGGCCAATCAGGGCCACTTCGATTACCCGGTGGAATCCGATTTTCTTGACGAAGCTTGATTCCGTTCCCGCCTTGCCCGTCGTCAACGACACCCATCACTCACTCCACCCCTACCGACAACACTCTAAAAGCCATTGACCGGAAGCCAGCCAGCCACCGCCGGTTGAGAAGACACAATGGGTTTCTGGGAAGCTATCGCCGACCTGGCCGAGTCCGTGGCGCCATGGAGCGTCGCTGAGGCTGAGGCCCCTGCAGAGGACTCCAAGGTGCGTCAATAATAAGCTCACTGCCCGAACTACGAAGCTTCTTCGCGGCCTCCACAGGCCAGCGCAGGACCCAGGCCGAGGATCCGACGGTGCCCCTTCATTCAGATCCGAACCAGTGACTAACGCTTTGTTCGTCTTGTTCTACAGGCTGAGGACACCCCCGCCGAGGAGGACTCCAAACAAGAGGAAGCCTCTGAGGAGGAGCCTGCAGAGGAGGAAGAAGAGGAGGAGGAGGAGGAGGAAGAGGAGGAGGAGCCCAAGGACCCCAAGGATGAGCTCGAGGAAGGTCAGTGACGTCGTCCACCGTTCCGAGAAGTTACGACACACAAGTCGCTCGTGCAGTTTCCCCACTGCGAGATCGACCGTTCACGACAGGGGGACTACGCAACCCCATGAGCTTTCATACCACCAAAGCAAACCGTCGGAATAGCACAATGGGGCTCAGAGTTGTTGTGGAGAGCATGGCTGACTGATGTCATTTCGTTCAACAGAGTGCAAGGAGTCCAAGCAATGCGCACCCGCCAAGCACCACTACGATGAGTGCGTCGAGCGCGTCACCTCCCAGCAGGAGAACGGCGGTGCCAAGGAGGACTGCGTTGAGGAGTGTAAGTACAAGCCATCCCATCTGGGGGAGGAGAGCAAAGAGGGGAGCACTGCGCCTTTTGTCACGGATGCATGTGCATGTACATGTGCATGCCGAGGGCGCGCAGTAGCAGCAGGCCACAACCCTCCATCGAAAACCATGCTGACCATATCAAAACACAGTCTTCCACCTCGCCCACTGCGCAACCCAATGCGCCGCTCCTAAGCTGTGGTCCGTCCTCAAATAAGCCGATCCAGTCAATCACACGACCAATCGGCGACCCCCTTCGTCCTTGGTTCGGATTATAGCAATCGCCGAGACAAGAAAAAACAACCGTGTTTTGATATCATTGGCATTGGCGCGGGCTTAGACACCTTAGACACCAAAAAAAAGATGTTGTGGCCCTGGAGAAGAACTGCTGGCCTCTTGTGCGTTCACCGTTCACGCTGGACATACAAGAGGCAATGGGCAGCCCACCCTTTACGGATGGATGCTTGGGAGGCGTGGACGAGCGGGACAGCAACGTGTCCCCTGTACAAATGTGTGACGAAGTGATTTTGAGGATGATGGGATAGACGTTGGTTGGGGGCCTGGACTTTTCCTCCCCGGGAGGTCTGGGTTCCCGCTTTGGGTGACGGTTGGCATACATTTCTATACCTCGGTCACACGTGTATCATAACACCCCCAAAAGAACCTTCCTGTTTTCAGCTGAATTATTAGATTTGAAAGATTTCCGTTCCTGTCTTACGTAACTCCATTGATGCTGTGCTTGCTGGGCTGGTAGAGAGTGCCTCAAGGGGTGACCGAGGCCTTAAAACTGTTTGGTAACGACAGACCATGCCTCTATACCTGACCTGACCTGGACTTCCACCTCCCCGGCCCCAGGTCGCATTGAAAGAGTACACGAGTGCCCTAATCCAGTTAGTGGGAGGTAACGGACAAGATCGTGTTGCCCTTCACATTCGTCCGATCCTCCTCTGATACCGGACCACAACCAGCCCTCCACCGATCGATCACCACCCAACACGTCTATCAGCAGCCAACTTGCCCATCTGAGTGAGGTAGAGGGTCGTTTCGGTATCGTAAATGGAGTGGCAAAAGGGGAAGGGTCGGGACTCACCCCTCTCCCTTTCGACGCACAAGTGCTAGGGTACTTTGAAGGTAGTCGCAGAGACTCTATACTTTCCCAAGTCCCCTTTTGTTGTTGTGTGTTGGATTGTTGAGGTATATCCTTCTGCAATATGGGTCTTCGTTTATACAAGTCACGCATGTTGCTCGGGGGTACCATCCGGATATGGGGATCGGAGGAGGAGGAGGCATGTGCAAAACGAAACAACAAGAAGGGAACCCAACGAGAGGCGACGACAACAAGGATACCTAGGTAGTTCAGAACGAGCCTATGCCCATGTGTTGTCGCTACCATAGGCTACATGGTAACGTCCCGTATGCAGCCACTCCCGAGCATGATAGGCCCAAAGCCGCATCGACCCTTTGGTGGTACCGGTCCGAACAAGAGCGATGTGGTACAATTATGGTGTCACACGCATTCCCTCTCCTCTCTAGCATGGGTACTATGCAGTACCCTACGCCTCCTTCTCGGTAATGGATGGCGTAAGATTCAGGTTACTGCCCGCGGGCGCCGATGGTTGTGATACGTCGACATGGTGGATTCTTGTCAGCTGCAACCAGCATAGGTCAAACTTAGTCGCGATGAGAAAGGTTTCGATTGCAAAAGAGACTGTGTTCGGTTTTCTTGAGGTTGTTGTTCCGTCTCTTGTCGAATAGCAGCAAACGGAGGTCATAAAGAAGAAGTGTGTGGTATAAGTCAGTGCGTATGGATATAGTATATATGGGTGTGGGTCCTGGCTGCAGGTGTAGGTTCCAAGTTTGTGGAGGAGGAGGCGGAGACGAGGTACCTAGGTAGGTATGTATATGTGTACTTGGGTACTTTGAGTAACGAAAATACCTAAAGAAGGTAACGAGGTGTCAAAGGACAAAGGTGCCAGCATCGGACATGCAATCCAGAAGCAGCAAGTGGCATGCCTTTTCGTCGCCTCCTCCGGGATTAGAGGGAGAGACATCATAGATCCCTTGTCCGAACGGCTTGTTCCTATGTCGTCTCTCTTTTCCTAACGACCTAAATAGCCATTTTCTCGGATCTTTTAATACCAAATAACAAGAGAAGAAGCCGTTGCGACGGAGTTGGTGTCAGTGATCTGACACTTGAGCATGACGTGAGAAATTTAAAATGAGATATTGCCTGAAAGAGGAAGCAATATTATGCAGGTGTCAATGGCTTGATCCATGTTGGAGATGAGATGTCGTTACAGGCCTTCTTCCCATCCCAGTCTCAAAAACCCACTGAACCGTTGACATTGAAGCGAAGCACTCTTCAGCACTCTTCAGCACTCTGCACTCTGCCTTTTCTAGTATACACCCTGATAGAAATCTAGAATGTATATAATGTAGAGTAGCGGGGGAAAGTGGAACAAGTTTCGGAAAATATCCAATGATAAAATCAGATGTTCAGACGTTGGCCCGAGAAAC
Source organism: Cytospora schulzeri (assembly GCA_003795315.1). Lineage (NCBI taxonomy): Eukaryota > Fungi > Ascomycota > Sordariomycetes > Diaporthales > Cytosporaceae > Cytospora > Cytospora schulzeri. Next base: position 426,234 of record LKEA01000006.1, on the reverse strand, counting down.
AAGGGAGCCATAACGGGATAAGCCTCTATTCGGACTTTGTGGCACGGAAGACATACCATACATAGACAATACCTAGGCACACTAAGGCGGGACATGTGGTGTCGATCCGGGGGGGGGGCGTGTTGTACTGTTGGTTCAGGTCAGTCTTTTAACTGGCTGTGCCACATTGTAACCACCAGATTTGAAAATCCCGACTTCATCTCCCTCACTCACTCACTTATTCAATCACTCATTATCCCATTCTCTCTATTATAAACTTGCTGCTATCTACATTGGCAACTCACTATGTTTGTGTGCGTTTGGTTTGGTCTAATATAAGTGTCCGCGACTTGCTTGGCATGTGATATCGCCTGACATCAGTTCAGACTTCACCCGCAACATTCGTTTCCGGCCCGTGGTAACTCAACGTTGTCGCACGCCACCTAACAGCTAAAGTCTGTTAGGCCAGGCACAAAAACGTTCGAATAAACGGTTTTTTCTTCTTCTTTAATTCCCAGAAAAGAGGAAAGACTCCGGACCGGCTGTCTCGACAAACAAACAAAACAGGCAAACTCGCGTGTTGCTGCTCACTGTTCCAAGGTTGTTTTGCAACCTTGACGAACTCGGGTCCCGACATACCGTGTAAGCACAACCCGCGAAGGGGATAAGGAAAGGAAGGGGAAAGCAAAGGAAAAGGAAGAAGAAGAAGAAGAAGAAGAAGAAGAAGAGGCAAAAAAGTAACAGGAGGACGGAGACATGCCATCGGAGATCATGATTGGAGACTGGAAGGAGGGACGCGTGCGGACGGAAAGCGACCCGGACAAGCAGCCACAGAGATCATCGTCCATCTCCAAGGCCGACGAGGTCAGCGCCGAGGTGACGTCGGACCAGGACCGCTCAACCTCACGGGTGGGAAACAGCGGCGCTCGTCGATTTCCACGTATCGGTCTGGATGCCCTGCTTCACGAATCACGCCCGTCGTCTGGGGAAGTCAACGAGGATGGCACGTACCCGTTCTACAAGGTGTACAAGAGGAGGTGGTTTGGTGTGGTGCAGTTGACGCTGCTCAACATCATTGTGAGCTGGGATGTAAGTTTTTTTCTCTTTCTTTTTCTCTCTTGGTTTTATATTCCATTCTTATGCTTTGACTTTTCTTGGCGGTATCATGGAAGGCTTGCGGTGCAGAACGGCCTTGCATGTGATCCATCTCCCATGAATTGGTGGTCAAAGTGAAGAAAGATGGGTGCGGCCACCACCACCACCACCACCACGATAGGGCTGAAGATGGCCGGCGCTGACAATTCCATTCCCAGTGGTTGACCTTCTCACCCGTTGCCTCCAGCGCCGCCCAATTCTTTGACACGTCAGAGTCCAACATCAACTGGCTGTCCACGGCCTTCATGTTCGCCTTTTGCGCCGTCGTCCCCATCGTCATCTATGTCCTCCACTGGGGACCCAAGCCATCCATCCTCGTCTCCGCCGTGCTGATGCTCGTGGGCAACTGGATCCGCTATGCCGGCGTCAGGGCATCATCCCACAGCTTCGGCGTGGTCATGTTCGGTCAGATCCTCATCGGCTTCGCCCAGCCTTTTGTCCTGGCCGCGCCGACGAGGTACTCGGACATGTGGTTCACCAACCGCGGCCGCGTGGCTGCTACGGCCCTCATGAGTCTGGCGAACCCGTTGGGTGCAGCGCTGGGACAGTTGATTGTGCCGTTGTGGGTGTACTCACCGAGTGATATCCCCAATGCTACGTTATACGTTTCTATCATTGTATGTGACCCCGACCCCCCTTCCCCTCCCCGCCACTCTTGAACCATGGTCTCCGGATGTGATAGCATAAACTAACATGTGCCCCGACAAGGCCACCATCGGCTGTGTCCCCGCGCTCTTCATCCCAGCCAGACCACCCACCCCGGCCGCCCCCTCCAACGAGACGGCCAAGGTCCCCCTATCCGCCTCGGTCGGGATCCTCGCCCGCTCCCCGGAGTTCTGGATGCTCTTCATCCCCTACGCCGTCTACGTCGGCTTCTTCAACTCCATCTCCTCCCTCCTGAACCAGATGATGGAGCCCTACGGCTTCGACGACACGGACAGCGGCCTCGCGGGCGCCGTCCTCATCGTCGTCGGCCTCGTCTCCTCGGCCATCACGAGCCCCATCCTCGACCGCACCAAGTCCTTCCTCCTGGCCATCAAGCTCGCCGTGCCCATCATAGGCCTCTCCTACCTCGCCTTCGTCTGGATGCCCGCCACCCGCGCCATGGCCGGGCCCTACGTCGTCCTCGCGGTGCTCGGCGCCGCCAGCTTCAGCCTCGTCCCCGTCGCCATGGAGCTCCTCGTCGAGATCACCCACCCCGTCTCCCCCGAGGTCACGGCCGCCCTGGCCTGGGCAGGGGGCCAGCTGCTCGGCGGCGTCTTCATCATCATCTCGGACGCCCTCAGGGACGGGGACCAGGCGTCGCCGCCGGGGAACATGGACAGGGCCCTGGTCTTCCAGGCCGTCGTGGCCATGGTCATCGTGCCGGTCCCGCTGTGTCTGGGGATGTTCGGGCGGAAGCGTCAGGTCCTCCTGAGGCGGGTACAGACGGATCAGGACCGGCTGGCTGCTCAGGGTGCTGCGGCGGAACAGGCTCCGCAGCAGGGGGAGGATGGTGATGCAGTATGAGTGTTTTCTTTGTATATTGGGCTTCATGTCTTAAACTGTCTTTGCATCTCTCGGATATATATACCTGCCCCCCTTGTTGCGGCGCGTTGGATGATGACCTGACTACGACACATAACGCATATACTTATGGGAGGAATGGATTCTAATTATGATTAATGTACTTGTTGTCCTCCTGATGAGGAGGAAAGATACCAGGTTGATATATACAAGCAAGCTGGGACCGGAGTCTATATATCCCTCTCTATGTTCCCGACCCAAAGCCGTTGTGATGGATTCGCCTGTCAAAGGGCCGTAAGAATAGCGGCTAGTCGGTTAAGCAGCTAAGAATGACCGTTGGAGTCCTCGTCCATCATCCTCCCCTCCCACTCACCCCTCAACCTCTCCATCTCCCGCCAACAATGCGCCCCCATCTCCTCAAACTCGGCCCTCTTCTCCTCCGTAACCATCTCAGCACCGCCCCTCCGGCCCTTGATCTTCCTAAGCAGCCCCGTAGCTCGGTCTTCCTCCCTCCCCTCCTCCTCGTCATCCTCCTCCTCCGGACCCTCAACCCTCCCAGTCCACCCCCACCCGTCGACCTCGGTCTTCTTGACGAGGCTGCGGCCCCAAAAGTCACACGCGGACCCCCACTTGACGTCCTCGGCGCGCCGGCCGTCCAGCGCCTCCTGCGCGGCGAGCGCGAGCCAGACCATGGACGCGGCCGCCGTGTACGACGTGTTTGTGTGCCAGGGCGAGCCGACCCACCGCGTCACGTACATGGCGAACTTGTAGGCGTAGAAGAGGAGGAGGGGCAGGGGCATGATGGTGGTCACGACGATGCCCGGGTGGCAGAGGTAGACTTTTGGCTTCTGTCGTATCGCCTCTTCTCCTACTCCTTCTCTTCTCTCCTCCACGGCCGCCCCATTCTTCTTCTTCTTCGTCGTGGTGGCGGCGGCGGCGGCGGCGTCGGTCGTGTTGCCCCAGTATGACTGCGCGTGCGGCCTCACGCTCGGCAGGTCCGCCGTCAGGCACAGCAGGTCCGTCAGCCGCTTGGTGCTCTCGTAGGCGGCGCGCGTCCTCATGCCCTGGAAGTCGTCCGGGGTGAAGTGCCCGTACGCGGCCTCCAGGCTGGACTCCCAGATGATGCGGCCCTGGGGCAGGTCATCGTCGTCACCGCCGCCGCTGCCTTGCCGCCGGCTCAGGAGGGGCAGGATGGCGTGCGCGAAGAGGTAGTGCCCAAACACGTTGGCGCAGAACACCTGGCCCATGGAAGAAGCAGTGGTGTCATCGTTGGCGTTGCCATTGACGTTGCCATTGACGTTGCCATTGATGTTGCCATTGGCGTTGCCGTTGCTGCCCTTGGAGCCATTCGGCAGCGGGTTGACCGTGAGCCCCGGGTCGGCGGCCTTGAAGGTCGGCCACGTGGTGGCCTGGACCCATCCGGCCGTCAGGAAGTTATGTGCGGCCTTGAACCAATTGACACCCGTCCAGCCGCCGATGCCCGCGTTGAATATGACGGCGTCGAGGCGCGGGATCCTGACCTCGCCGTGGCCCTCGAGCGCGAGGGTGCCGTGGAGGAGGCGGTCGGCGGCGCGCCGCACCGTGGCGAAGTCGCAGAGGTCGAGCTGGACCGAGGTGATGTGGACGCGGGCCGCGGCGCCCTCGGGGGTGTCGCCGCGCGCGCGGAGCTGTCTGGACCGCGAGGAGGTGCCGTTCAGGTGTTTGCGCAGGAGGGCGATGGTCTCGGCGGACTTGCGTGAACTTCGGGTGGTGGGGATGAGGATCAGGTGGGAGGTTAGGGAGCGCGTGGCTAGGAATTCGTCGATGAGGCGCTGGCAGATTCCGAGGCCGATGCCGCTGGGAGAATGTGTTGGTTAGTATGGAACATAGGTGTGTATGTATGTTTGTATATATATACATGGGGGTTCCAAGGCTCACCTGTTTGCGCCCGTGACGAGTACGAAAGACGTGTCCCGAGCTGGGACTGATTCCCAGGGCGCTGGTGCCATTTGTTGTGTGGGCAAACCTTATGGCCTGGCAGTGGGATTCCTTATATTTGAATGGCCTTCGTGGGAAGATGGTTCTAGGGGCAGTCCAGTCGAGTTTGTTGTTGTTGCGGTGTCGACAGTATCGTCGTTGGTTGGACGTTTCCCTCGTATGAAACTTGACTTCTCTTTCGGTGGACAGCGATGCAATGGCTGGTTGCTAGTCGTCAATTGAAAGCCTTTCAATGCACCCAGGACGGTCAATAGGATATCCAAAAGGCTAGCAAAGGTGTGAGGAGAGAAGAAGAAAAATGGCGTGGTAGGTAGGAAGTAAAGAAGGTTCGTCGTCCCGGATGTCGTGTCTTCCGCATGGGTTCATTCTTCGAGTCGTCTTGTCACCCGAACTTGTGAACGGGCCTCCTCCCTGTAGCTGTAGTTATTATCATTGCTGTTGCTGTGTGGATAGATATTGGTATTTGGAAAGGTATTGCCATTGAATTGAAAAGTCGAAAGTCGAAAGATTCACATCCGATCTCAATTGATACTGAAAGCCATAAAGGAAGTTAATAGACGAACTATGTCACAGTTCCCAGCCTGGATGGGACATGTTTATCTCCATACTAATTGACATATTCATTCCCACCAACAGCCAAAAAGGAAGAAGGGTCCAGATTGGTTGATTGACAGTTGGTCGATCGAAAGGGTGGCCCCACTTGTTCGTCGTCACCCACTAATTCGTGTTCTATTTGTTCCATTTGTCCAGTGGCTTGTGCATACCTAGGGACCTAGGTACGCTATACCTGCACTCCAGATTGCCGGCAGGTCGGTCTTCCCCAGGCGCCCCCTTCAACCGGCCCCGCATCCGTATATTCGGCTCCGTTAACCAACATCTTTACATACTTCACTTCACTTCACAACCCTCCTCTCCGGTAATTCGATATACAAAAAAAGACCTTTCGGGCTATACGACATCTCGTCTCATTGCTTCTTGAGTCTTGATTACTTGATTCCTAATATTCCAAATTATTGACAAGCTCTTCCACCATCCCAGCCATGCCACCACCATTTCAGCCATGGGCAAGCTCGTTATCCTGACCGGCGCCCCGGAGTCCGACCGGTTAGACTGGACAACTCCGGACCTCCTCCAGACCTTCCTCGACCCTATTGCCCGGTTTGCCAACCTCCAGCCGTCTCGACCAGGAAAACACCCTCCTCCACCAACCTCCACAGGGCAACAACAAGCACAACAACAGCAGGATGACAATTCCGGCTTAGACCTCGCCGTCTGGCGCTCCCTCCCCCTCCAGCGCACTCACGTCCCCACCGGCTTCTCCCAGCAACACGACCTCAACCTTGTAGGCCACTTCCCCAGCAGTGCAGACTTCCTCACAACCACGGGGATCTCCATCGAGGCCGCCTCCCAGGGTCTAAGCCAGGAGGACGCCGAGGAGGAGACCAGCAGGGTGCTTGCCAAATTCTATGAGCACTCGCTCGCCGTGCACGACGACCTGGCCTCGTCGCAGCTCGTCGTCCCGCCCAGCCAGAATGATGGAGGAGGAGGGCCCACGGCGGAATCCTCTGTCGTTACCAGCGATACCGGTACCAAGACTACCACCACATCCTTCACGAGCGACGAGGATTCAACTCACTCCCTCCTCGCCGCTGATGATGGCACCATGACCGTCAAGACGCCCCTGCAACATGGAAGGCCCCGCGGTGTAGACCACCACCTCTCCGACCTGGAAGACATCCCCACGGCCCGTTACCTGCTCTCCGTCCTCCCACAGACCATAACCGTCACCCTGATCGTGGGTATCATCAGCATCGCCGCCCCTCGCACGGTCGAGACCCGCTACGGCACATCCAAGACCCTCGTCGAGGTGTTGGTGGGCGACGAGACCAAGTCCGGGTTCTCGGTGACCTTCTGGCTGTCGTCTTCGTCGGGAGCCGCTGGCGCTGGCGCTGGCGGCGGCGGCGGTGGCGGTGCTGACCCTGGTGGTGGCGTTTTGTCTGGGTTGAGAGGCCAGGATGTGGTGTTGATGCAGAATGTGGCCTTGAATGTGTTCCGTGGTAAGGTCTATGGTGGGAGTCTGAGGAAGGATATGACGAGGGTTTTCTTGTTATACAGGGGACGGAGGGTGGATGATGAGGACGTGGGCGGGCATTACTCAAATTCTGATCTGGTGAAGGCTGGGAAGTTGAAGAACCAGCAGCAGCAACAGCATCCACAGCTGGAGAAGACAAAAAGGGTGAGGGATTGGGTTCTGAAGTTTGTTGGCGGCGGTCCAGGTTTTGGAAATGTTGGAACTCGAAGGTCGACAAGGTCAAGGAGAGGCAAAGTGAGACCACCTCGGAGGGATTGGAACCAGCCGCCTCCTCTGGACTCACAGTGACCCCCATTGTCGGCTTTTGATGCATGGCATCGGCGCAATCGGTTAATCTCTGTTTGTATTATTGGGTATATTGGTCTGGGTTTTGGCTATAAATGTTAATGATACCCCTGTGCTACAAAAATCAAAGCACATCAACCTGGCTCTTCTCCTGAATGATCTCCGTGATCCAATTGTCCATTGGGCACAGCACTGAGGGCCCACACTCTCCTTCCCGACTTTTCAGGTTGGTGTTGCCACAGATGGTCAACAACTGTGTCCCCGTCAGTGGATGGAACTCAGTCCCATCCCCTCCTTCAACACCTCGATATCAACGGTGTCAGGGTATGACAACGGTGCATCTACTTCCGATTCCTGGTCTTCTTCTGGGCTGGCGTTGTATCCTCCTCTTCCTCATCTTGCCCCTTCTTCAGGTCCTCTGTCAGTCTCCACTCCTCCTTGTCGTACCAGTCCTCGCCGTCGGACATCTCCCCTATATGCCCCTCGGCCTTGGACCACTCTAGTACAGTCTTACGCAGACGGTCTGCCTGCAAGAGACCTTGATAGAGTTTCCTGGTTCCACGACATACTTCCTCTTGTTTCTGGACGTACATCTGAAGCAATCGACGGATGTCCTCTGCCTCGGGCTCCGGGAGGCCTAGATCACGGTCGGGATGGGTCGATTTTGGAGCGAGGAATATTGGATGTATGAATGACTCGCCAGTTGATTCTGCTGAAGGGGAAACCGCTCGGCTGTTAATGTGATGTGGATGCACATTGGCCTGGTTCATGCCAGCACTCGGCCCTGTTGCATTTGCCGTGCTGCCATCTGCCATTTCAACATCACTGTCGTCTTGACCGTGCCTGGTCTCTGGTAGTTTTCCTTTTTGTTTTGTCGTGATGGGGTCCGTGATATTGCCGTTCGTTTGTGCAGCACCAGCCTCCCCTGCCGTATCTTCCTTGGTCGTAGGATGCGTTTCTTTATCCTGCTGATCCCTTTGCATATTCTTTGGTGATTGCTCTCCGTTGACGATTCGCGTATCGTCCCCGTCACCGTCTGTGGACTTGGTCTGTGGAACTCCATTGCTGTCCGTCATCGTCACGTCGTCTCCAGAAGTCGCTAGCTTCTCGCGACCTAAGCTCTCCTGGTGGATGGCGTGGCCAGTTTCTCCGTTGATATTCGGCGTTATTGTCCCGGTGACGTCGCCTATCGGCGACTTTTTCCGCTTGAGTGTGCGTGGTGAGTAGCTTTGCCTGAACAGCTCTTGGTCGTTGGGCCCTAGCATCATTTGAGGCGTCACCCAAGTGTGATCACCACTTAGTCTGGTGAGCAGCGGTCGCACTTTCCACAACGCCCTATTCTCTTTGTGCATGAGGTCGCATGCTTGGTTCGCCAATTCATTTAGGGCAGTCGACCTGAAGGGTCTCGAAAGCGTCGGGTGGGAAGGGAGTTCGGTGACGGAGGTAAGAGGTGCGAGGAGTTCTAAGAGAGTAGTTAGCAATTGTCTGTTTCGTCACGTTCATGGGCGCGCTGGGTGCCACGTACGCTCGAGACGGATTGAAGAGTATGGGTCGGCTTCAGCGGCAGTAGCTACGGCGTCACGGACTCGGTCCTCGTCGTCATCGCTATCGATACTATAGCCGTCTTCGTCGATGAGTGGTGGGTTTCGGCTGATGATGGAGCGCCGATGTCCAGCATGTTCGACCTCCTGCGTATATTGTATTAGTATGTGGCCGTCGCGAAGCGTGTGGTGGATTGGCGCAAGGAACAATGAACGTACCTCTTTGTATACAGCAGGCCCGGTCGGTGGTCCCAGCTTGCCCTGGCGAACGTATCTTGCCCTTTTCTTCAACTTGTTTCCGCGATTCGTTGTGCCTTGGATTTCTGAGTCCGAGTCGGATTCTGCGACGGGGCAAACAGGTCAGCTATTTAGCTATCGAATTGTTCGGAGCGAAACAGGTGCTCATACCAATAGCCTGTCGAGCTACAGTCTTTTTCATAGCCTTTGCTATCTCGGCGAACAGTAATTGTTCGCGTGATAACGACATTGTGGGCGAGTTCGAGTTGTGACTATCTTTGGGAGGGAGGAAAAGGTCGAAGTACAGGAGGATGGTCGAGTTTGGAAAGTTTGCCTGTCCACAGGCGCAACACCAGAATGGAGAAGGGGAAGGAGGTTTCTTAGTGTGGAGGTAATACGTAAAAGTAATATTTCGAGAACAAGCTGGTGTGACAGTATGGACCTGAGGAGGGGTTTTGCAAAGGCAAGTTTGAATGTCAAGGTCGTGGAAAGATCAGAAACCAGAAAAGGTGTAATTGTTGGTTAGGAGAGAGGGAGCAACTGGGTGGTACCCACGCACCCACGGTCCCTAATAGTAGTCAGATAGTAAGATAGTGTGATAGTATGGTGGGCGATCGGCGCCAGCGCGAACTTGGTGTCGAAAGGGAACAGCCGCGGCAGGCCCCCCCGTTTGCCCGTGAAATGTGAGCAGCACATATGGGAGCCAAACAGTGACGCCACAACCAACCTTGGAACCCTTGTCAATACCAGGCGGCAGAATATCTCACCGCCTGGAGCTTATCCCACCTGCTAGTCTGCCAGCCTGCATGGGCAGTTCATTGAGCTCCTGTCTCCCGCATTGAGCTGCTTCCCTCGGCGCATACTTATAATTACGCTGTAGAAGCACGGCGTAGTACGTACCCAAATGATTCGATGGGAACCATTCCTCACCCTTTTCGAACCATGATGGTATAGATAGTTCAAAGGCCTTTTGCAAATGCATAGTCTATAAGTGGTAGCAGCTATTCCGTAAGTTGCGTACTACTGTGTATGTATGTACTTTCATATAACTACGGTTGGTGATAGCATCCACTGATCCCTGCAACCAGTCCACCAGTTCCCCCCTAAAACCTCCAGAGTCAACGCCGATGATCTCGTGAGATTAGAACCATTTTGAATTGGAAGTGTACCCCTCCGCACCGGAAGGTTAGGAACATTGCAGATCTGGACCTACGGTCCGCCCACATCGCAAACATGGACGAGTATCCTCCATGCAGTTTGGACTATTGCCTGCCCTTGGCTGTCATTCTTGGCCTACCAGCCAAGTATGCTCAAAAGACCTCCCTCGACACCGAGTACAAGGATGGTGCAACCCTGATACGATCGGAGCCGCCGCCAGTTGAAGGAGAACAGGTTGCTGCGCTGATACAGCACATTCGCGATTCGGACGCCTCTGGCCTGCCCTGGAACGGCAGGGATACAAGTGGTATCAAGTACAGGTTCCGCTTCAGGACCGCTGGCAGGGTATGATGCATCTCAAGAGCCCTCTTTGACAGATCTGGCCTGCTGATCTGGCCCAGACGTATCTCCTACCTCCTAAACTAGCTCGCCTACCCGAAGATGTCGACATACCGCCCTCCCAAGCTGTCCTCCATTCGCCCTTCTCGCCTCTCACCCCCTCGTCGAACCTCTATCCCGACGGCCTGATCGATCACCGATGGCTCAAGAAGCATCAGGAATTAGTACCAAGCGTTTTCGTGTGTCTGTACAGTCTAACGGCTGAGCCGACACTGGCAACACTCCACGACAACAAGATAAAAACGGACATAGGGGTTCTGAGGAATGCCATCGCCCAGTCGGGCTGCAAGTCAAGATTGGCTGTTGTAATGTTGGTCGACAACTCATTTGGAGTGCAGGAGCGGCTAGAGAATATACGGCGAGGCAGCGGACTCGACCCCAAGGCCTTCTTCACCGCCCCAGCAGACGCTTCGCCCGAGGAGCTCAGTCGGATACTTGACAACGCCTTGACGACCATCTACGTACAAGCAATCGAGTATTACAGAGACCTTGGGAGGCACGCCAGAAAGAAGAGGGGCCGTGGCGTGGCCCCTCAGCCAACTGTCCCACCCACATCCGGCACATCTCAGACGCTGTCACTGGCAGGGTGGAATATACGCTACGACTTCAAATCCGCCATATTCGCAGAGTATCGCCAAGAGATGGATACGGCTTTGCGGTCTTTCGAGCAGGCGTATGAGAATCTGCTGAGCTCCGAGGTCTTGGAGATCATACCAAGTTGGAGCCCCAGATGGAACCAAGCCAGGTTTCTAGCTGATATTATTGCTGTGCGGTGCATTCGGTGTCTATTATGGCACGACCAACATACTGCGGCGGTAAGACGCTGGGAGTCTCACCGAGAAAGGATAGCCGATTTCGTTGATCGGCAGGGTCATGGAACAAACAACTATGGCTGGGAGGCCTGGGAGGCACGATGGTCCGTCGTAATGGCAAATCTCATCGAGAAAGCCGACATTCCGGATTTCGACCACTCGGCTATGAGCATTTACCTGGCCCCTGAGAAGGCCGCGCAATCAGAGTGGACTCAACCGTGGGAAATGCTCCATCATCCAGGCTACTGGTATCGTTTGGCGGCTCGTCACACCTCTGCACGCCGCAAGCTTGCTTACTTGATGCCCGAGGACGACAGAAGGTCACCTAGTGAGTCCCCAGCCTCGAGACTAGCCGCAAAGGCGTTCAACTACGACAACTACATGTGCCCCGATCCTTATGACGAGCTTCCTCTGGCTCGCTCGGGGGTCAACCACTCCCAGATGATCCTGAATTACCTTTTATCCGCTCAGTCCTATTTCATAAAGAAGAGGCAGCAGCGCCTGGCCGCCGAGGTGTCCCTAGAGTGTGCCAAAGAACTTGCCACAGCCAAGGACTGGGAGAATGTCGTGAAAATATTACGACCTTTCTGGGATGAAATGTCATTTCGGCGAGATGGTTGGCCGGAAATCACGGAAGACATGTGCTGGGTGCTGAGAGCTGCCGCAGTGCAAACTGCCCAAGCTGATCTGGTGGTGTCGATTGACTGGGAGTTACTGAACAAGAGTAAGACCCCCTTCGAAACGTTCCCACACAAAGCTCCAAATATACTGACATTGATATACTAGGATACCCAAAGCATCCCAAGTGGCACTATGATTTGACAAAATCTCTCCAGGGCGTTGACGCTCCTAAACCTTCTATTAAAGTAACCGACGATTTGGGCACATCGTTCATAAAGCCATCATTCGCCTTTAGGCATGAAGACGGGAAGGCTGGCCAGACCTGCCAGGCTCAGCTCACCATAGCGTCAAACGCCATCCCAGGTTCAGCACCGATTGTCCTGGAGAGTATATTCATCGACTTCGACGGCAGCATCAAACCGGTCCTTTTGACCCATGATCCTGCAAACGACGGCAGCGAGTTCAAAGGAGGGTCTGCCTCTCTGCATGTTGTCTCTTTAGCCGAGACCAAAGCAGGCACCGATCAGGAGACTGAAGACACTGGGAGCTCTTCACATCTGCGTGGCACAAGCAACTTGACCCTGGAAGCCGGGCGCACCACAGTATTCGAGTTGAAAATACCTCTAAGAGAGCCTGGCGAGGCGAGCGCGTCGTCACTCAAATTCACTGTCAACAATGACGCGTTCACTTTGACATACTCCACCAATATCCAGAAAGCCGGTACTGGCCATGTTTGGTTCACCGCGACGTCAAGAAGGCGGATGGCGCGGACGCATCCTCAGTCCATCCGCGTTTTGCCCAGGCCGCCCAAGATGGAAATCAAAGAGATCGACTTCCTCGACCAGTACTATACCAATGAGGTCATCGAGATTCCCTTCGACATCCTGAACGAGGAAGACGCAGACGCAATCGCAAAGCTCGATGTCACAGTGCTCGGCGAAGAACCACCAAGCTTCACGCTTCGGTTGGCTGACGGGGATGAGAAGACATCAGTGGCCGACGATGAAGAGTCCAGCCTGCAGGCGGCTTCCCTGGGCGCAATCAAGAGTTCCGATTCCTCACGGGTTATACTTGTTCTGTCTGCTGCAGAACGGATGACGGCTTATACACTGAACTTGAAAGTATCATACAGCCTTGAGACGGACCCTGAAACAACCATCATACAAGGCGCCTCATATCGGATCAACGTGGCCAGTCCGTTTGAAGCAAACTACGAGCTATTGCCTCGCCTTCATCCGGACCCCTGGCCAAGCCTCTTTGACCACGAAGGCATACATAACCCATCAGCGGACAGTCCCGGCCCAAGCCACGGCCTGGCACAAGCATGGTGTCTCATCACGAGATACGCCTCGTTCGCCTCGGAGGACCTGAACGTCATGGATCTCGACATTGAGATCCAGCCCGCCCACGGCGTCCAGTGCCAGACCTCGAAGCGGAAGTCCCTGCCAGCCGAGGGTCTCCAGGTCAGCCCCAAGACCATCGAGGAGACGCAGTTCGACGTCGCCGTCAAGAGGAGAAGCCTGGACGAGCGGAACCCCATGGGCCTGGACGTCTCCTTCGTCATAAAGTGGGCCCGGCTGGGCGCCGAGCCCGGCACCGCCAACAGGACCATCCTCGCGGTCCCGCGGCTGCCCATCTTCGGCACGGAGCCCAGGGTCCTGGCGTCCGTGTCCTACTCGGACAACAACAACAGCGGCGGCGACGGCGGCGGCGACGCGCAGGGCCAGATCGTGTTCCTCGACATCACCATCGAGAACGCCTCGAACCACTTCCTCACGTTCGGCCTGACCATGGACCCCAGCGACGAGTATGCCTTCTCGGGCGCCAAGGAGACCACGCTGAGCCTCTTGCCCATCTCCCGCCGGGCCGTGACGTACAGGCTGCTGCCCATGGTGGAGGGCGGGACGTGGATCAGGCCGAGCCTGACGGTGAGGGACAAGTATTTCCAGAAGGTCTTGAGGATCATACCGACCGAGGGGATGAGGGTGGACAAGGAGGCCTTCATGGTCTGGATCCCGCCGGCTGATGAAGATGCGGAGTGACGGGCGGGACGTGTGCGATAAAAGGGGGGAAGGATAAGGAGGGGGAGTCTTCTACATCACGACCTGGTAGATATGAGGGTGCAGACTACACTAGAAGCACAACAATACATTGCAAGGCCTTTGCTCGTTGCGGGCCAACGACGGAGCTTTTGGATCACCTGAAAAGTTCGCTTTGATGCCTTTGGTGACTACCTGCTGCTGGGCATTGCCTGCCCCTTATCTCTTTTATGTTCTTGTAAAATATCTTACTTGATTTTTTCTTTTTGATTTCTTATCCGCTATTTCAGTCTCGTTTCTTTAACGCGCCTACGGACTCACCTACTATTGATCACCTACATCGTCCTGTACGCCGAGCCGAACGCCAGAGAGAAACAGCTACTGTCTTCACCTCCAGATGGGGCTCATACGTGCCAAGCCCCGGGGGCGATATAAAACAGCCCACTGCCGGCGTCGATGGGTGAACAGAGGCGCACCACGCCGCCATTAATCAGTCCTTGTACGTATGTACCGTACATAACATAACGGCGAGCCGGGAGTCAGAAAATATCCCGATCCCAAAGGCCCTGTCGTTCCGAATTTTCATCAGAGCCTCATTGGAGATAATGGACGGACAGGACCGTCCCGCCGTATTGCAGATGCATCCCCGCCCAAGGGGGAAAGGGGCGGGCAGATGCATTCCAGCAGAAGAAAGACACAGACAGTGGAACAATTTCCAGGACCTGATGTCGCCCCCCTGGGGTGTGTGCAATGGCGAGACGAGACAAGAGACATGCGCTCGCCACTGCCGCTCACAGCATCCGTGTCGCAGTGCTACTTCTGCAGCGCAACAACAACAACAGCTGTATGTGAGCTTTTGGTGTGTAGATACCCAAGAGGGGAATCAGGCACGAAGGGGTGAAGTTGACTGGTCGAGTACAGGGTACTTAGCCCCGTGCCAGCGTGCTCCGCGCGCGCGCCACAGGCAGCAGCGACAGCAGCAGCACCGCACCGCACCGCATCACATCGCACCGCATCGCACCGCACCGCATCGCATCGCATCGCGTGACAACAACAATCATTTGTTGCCCTCGGGGATGTATACCGACCATGAGATGTTGCTATGTGTGAGTTCCGGACAGGATGGTCACACGATGTCACCCAGTATTGCAGTAACGCGCCTTTCCCTTCCCCTCCTTCCCCTCCTCCGTCCTAGGGTTTTCCTTGCGCATCTTTTGAGACTTCTCGCGTGCCGCGGAGACTTTGTGCAGTATGCAATCGAGAAGGAACATCGACGATCTTTGGTCAGTTTCGCCACATCGGCGATAAGATCTGTGGTCTTTCAAAGCAATGTATGGAGTGAGCGAACACATTCTCCAGCCCCTCCCTAGCACACAGCTACACAACGTGCAGCGGGATCGACAACTCACCCATGGGTGGTGTACAGATATGATAAATGTAATGACAAATACCCACTCCTTCCAACCAGTTCCCCGGCCCGGAAAAAGGAAATGTTTCTGGGAAAAATCAGCCATACGATAGACCATCCTCGACAGGGGCGCATGTGGCCGCAGGAGGCGAGACAGGGGTGGGGGATCGTGGGCAGCCAGCTAAGTCGCCAAAAGAAGCAACGCGCCGGCTCCGCGGAGAAGGGGAACGCTCGCCGGGACTAAAAAAGGCCCAATGTGTGCCTACCTGTACAAAGCTGATTAAGCCCGCTCGTTGTGGCTGTCGACTGGCTGGCTGGCTGGCTGTGTTTCGGGTGGTGAGGTAAAGTATGTGCAACAAGAGGCTGAAGGGTGAAGGTTTTATCGCCACCTGTGGCAACCGTGCTCTCCTCGCGCGCATAATATAGTCCTTTTCCGTGGAACCGCCTGTCAAACTCCAAAATTAACCTCAAGATTAACCTTTCGCGTGACCAGAGGCGGGGTGGCAAAGGCCGTTAATGGGAGAGACCAAGATGAAAGAGAGAGGAAAAACAGTGCCAGTGTGGCGGATAATGATTATTTGGACGCCCCTTTTTGTGTTGCTGCTGAAGATCGGGCGACCACACCTGAAAAATGGAACCCCTTCGCTAAGAATCGTCTGATCTGCCCCTTGTGTTCATCGCCTAGACAAAATAACAGTCTCGCTATGATCGATCGTAGTACGGGTCTGAGTAAATCATTCTTAAGCAGAAAAATAATAATGCCGGTCTGTCAAAGAAAATCTTCCTTCCCCTGAAACAGAATAGGAACCGTTAGTTATGCTGGTTCGCCACCTCACCTATCATGAATTCGTCGAACATGGCCAGCTCATGGAACTTCCGAGCCAGCACGTCAATCGATGCGGCGCTGGGGTTCACAGACGCCGTGTTCAGGTCGACCACAAACGGACTGCTCTTGCGTGTGGGATCCGTAAGGTCAGGTACGGCGAAGGCAGGGCCGACCTGGAGATCACTGTTCCCGTAAGGGTCGGAGCCATTAAGAAGGATCGATGCCGTGTCCTGGTACCCCGTCATTTGAGGTACGCCGTCCTGATATACTGGTGGTTGGGCTGCTGCGTCCTGATATAGGGGAATCTGGGATGTCCCATCCTGATACACGGGCGGCTGGGGTGCACCATCTTGATATCCCGCCAGCTGGGGTGAACCGTCCTGGAATGCCGACAGTTGTGATGCCCCGTCGAGTAGCTGCTCCGAGTGTCGACGCCCAACGCGAGCATGGCGCTCGGTGTTTCCCGTCATCTGAGCCATCAACGCCCGGCCCTCTGCTGCCGTCATTTGTCGCTTGAGGATAGCGATGCTCAATAGCCCCGGGACGATCTTCGTGACCAGGTCGAACTGCGGTGCCAAGTCCTGATATCCGGCAATGCATGCCAGGAACCAAACTCGCCGATTGTTGTCGTCGCCCCACAGAACGTCTTCTTTCCATACTCCCGCGCCGTCCTGCTCAAGCCCCTGTTCGTGGTCCTGGTAATGGTCCTGATGCTTGCCCTTGTGACTGCTTGGCTGCAGAGGCAAGCAGGCGTTGGCAACATAGAGCAAAGCGTTGTGCCACAAAATCGACGTATTGGCGCAAGTATACCGAGTCCGAAATACGAGTATGAGATGCTTCAGCTGGTTTACCGATGCTGCATATATCGCTGCCGGGGTCCTGATATCGGCGGTGAAACTGCCGAGCCTCAGAGGTTGGTTAGGCTGCCCATGCAAGAATGGGCGGAACAGATCAAGGATGGCTGCGTGAAGTTGAATACTGGAAAAAAGTTAGCAAGCAACCCCTTTAATGTGACTAAGATTCCTTCTGAATCAATCCAGAAACATCACTTACTGCACAATAGCGGCATGGTGCGACATGCCATCTCCGCGCGCCATGGAGAGAGGAAGCGAGTCAGACCATTGGAGTAGCTTCTCATAAGTCGTCTCTGCGAAGTTGAGCCCGACCGAAGCACGCACGATGGGCGGGATCCGATCACCGTGGTCATAATAGTTGTTCAATATGTCGTTGATGATCGGCATCAGTTTGCACAGCTCGGGAAAGCTGTTCCCCATATAAGACGGCAACTCGAAGGGCACAGGAGGCCCATCAAACCTGATGATGATCGAGCCGGGAATCGGAAGCCAGGGCGGTATGCGGATATGGGTGCTCTGATAGTTCATCCCATGAAGCGTAGCGTGGCAAAAAGTGCCCCAGGCTGTGTGCGAGGCGGCCCTGACGAGGTCCATATGGTCGTCTGTCCAGTTCCTGGCCGAATCCGCCTTTCCAACGGCAATCAGCCCATTTGAACGCGCGAGCCCAATCGACTCTGTTAGGTATTTGTGTGCTATCTGGTCCTTGCCTTGGTACGTTGCCGCAGCACTGAGGAGCTGCATAGCAGCTATGGTCGTGATAGCGAGTTGATATAGTGGACCACCCGTCTTTTCTTCGCGGTACAGTCTCTCCGCCTCCATGAAGAAGGCATCGCCAAGTCCAGCCGCGTCGGGGTCGATCGCGGTATAGCCTTGCTATTTTTCTGTTAGCCAAAAAAGTGGAAGATAAGTATAGCTTTTCACATACACAGGCGAAGCAGAGAACGGCATCGAGCAGCAGTGGTGAGCAGAAGTCGGTCTTGTGTCCGACGAGATCCCTTAGGAAAAGATCGGCATCGAAGAGCCCAAGTATCGGATGGTCCGTTGTCAGGTAGAACGAGATCAGGCGCGCCGCCAACTCGTTCGGTATGGCCACCTGAGTCCAGTTGCAGACTTCGATACGGTTCAGGCGTTCGTCGCAGAGGCCAGCAGGCGGTGGAGCAGCAGTAAGCCATCCGGGGGTGAGTTGTTGGGAATCACTTCGTTCGGTGATTGGAGGGGACGGCTGGGCCATAGCTGCTGGCCGTTGAGCCGAGCTGGAACTTGTCAGTACATGGACGCATGACTGAGGATTCAAGATCAGTAGCAAGCATGAAAATGGCGACACAAAGGTGAATGAGCTGATGCTTTCCCAGAGCCACAAAGTCGGATGTAGCTGCCTGCAAGACTGTTGACACAAAGAGACTTGGGCACACGCCCGTCAGACGAGTAAGCCAGACAAGGTCTCTCGCGTTCAGGGTGGAACCGATGCTTAACGCTGGGAACAATTGCTTTTCTCCGAAGATAATCGCTCGCTGAGGTACTATACTTGACTGTACATTCCACCTCCAGCCACATTTGACGTGCAGGAGCGACTCTGTCTGCTTGGACAGGGTGGGTAGTCTGAGGGCATAGGAGGGAATTAAGAGGGGGGGAGCGCATGTTATGGCGGCATATATTAGCGAGACAGGGGGACCACGTACACAGCATATGCAAAAGTATCTTTGTCTCGTGGTCGGCTTGGACGCGGGATCGGCTCAGGAACAGTCAACATGGGCGAGTCGACGAGCGCTATCACGGGATACGAGATGGGATGCCGGATCATCAACTCGAACTCGAGACTCGCCTGTAGCGGTGGCACAATGCTTCCTGCAGTGATGACGTTCTAATATGGCACCTGTTGTCAGATGGCTGATAGCAGCCAAAGAAAAAGAGGGGGAGGCAGCGACCGGCCACTTACGTTGTGGCTATTTTCTCCAGCTGTTGCCCTGAATCGATGAAAGAGGGCAAGGGCCTCATCCTCGGGCAACGTCTTGAGACGCTCGATAGTACCGTCCGAGTCTTCTACCAGCCTCTTCAGGGCCTCGTTCTCTCGCCTGAGGATCTCCATTTTTGCTTGATCCTCGGCAGACCGCGAGTCCTGACGGGCAGTGTAGGTGCACTCGGTATCGCGTCTCTTGCATGCGGAGCATGTCGGCTGCTGGTTATCACACTGCGAAGATAGTAACAAGGTCAGTGAGTTGTCATTTTCCAAGAGGAAAAAAATCGATGTTATGATAAACCACTGCAGCACGTGCTTTGATGGCTGATCGAGAACGGAAAATGGTGGCGCTAGATGGGCTGACAGATAGGCCCAGACATTCCCCATCACCTCCACAGCACGACATATGTAACTGTTGTTAAGAGGGTAAGAGGGCAAGAGGGTAAAGAGGGTAAGGGGGGGGCGGCAGGATGTCTGGGAGGCTGCGCAGATACTCTCTCCTCGGCGCTGGCTCCAGAAAGGTACCCGCCACAATTGTAGATAGCCTCTCTTCTTCCACAGTGTTTGATGCCCCCTGCTGTCCTGTACCTTCAACCCTTTATATGGGGCAGAAGGCCAGCAACATCAATGGCTCCCCACAAGTGGCGAAAAAAGGCTGCAGCGTTGCGGACTGACAAAGTATGGTATGTAGTTAGGCCTGGGATCCCCCCTGAGCTGCCCCTTGAAGGGGAAGGGGTGGGGGAGGAAGCCTAGGTGAACTGTAATCTGTATATCGTACATCTGTACATCTCTGTACATCCGTACGCTGCAGTATCCCGTAATCTCTCTTAAGGGGGTCTCGTCCGCAAGGCTAGAGACACATGGCAATGGCCGTTTGTGTCCCAGAGACGACGAGACAAGCCCCCTCCCCGAATGTCTGCCAGCAGCCTGCCCTCCCCAGGACGCACTGGCCCACACACATGGGAAGAGTAACATCCATCACAGAGGAAGGGAGAGAGGAAGAGAAGAGACCTTATCTTCTCACATCCCCCCTTCATGTGGGGATGAACTCGGCTGCCTCGGCGTGGTCGCCCCATCGACGGTGGCACGTGGGCAGTGCCACGAGGATCTCGATTGCGGCTAATTACAGGTACTTTTTATCTCCTCGGAGGCGCAGAGTTTTGCCATCAAAGGAGAGGGCAAGCAGTGTGTGTAATGATCATTCGACAGCGTTTTTTTCCCCTGGTCACTGGTGAAAGGGATCGGGGAGGGAGTTGATTTGGGCAAACTGGTAAGGGGGGAGAACTCTTGTGCCAATGACACTATGCCTCTCCTCAGACCCTCCATTTCCTCTCTCTTCTCCCTTTCATCCTCCCTGTACTTCTTGTTGTCTTCCTCTCAAGGACTTGCAAAGCAATGAGCAACGGGCAATGAACCAGGGGCAAGGGGCAATAGGTATTGAATAGGGCAATGGGCTGAAATAGACACTCGAGGACAAAGGGGGGCGTGTAGGGGAAAGGGAGGAAGGG
>LKEA01000006.1:370081-405868 GCA_003795315.1 Cytospora schulzeri | reverse complement strand
GGAATCGAAAGAATCAGATCATACAGCAGACTTTCTCGTTCGACAGGCATCGCATGCGAAGCGGCCCGTACCGATCCTCCTTTTCTTCGGTGGAAGTTCTGTTGCGTATCTCGAAGGGCCTGCCCCGATCCCGCCCGCGCTGCTTCCGCTTCCGCCACTGCCGCCGCCGCCGTCGATCTTGATCTGTTCCGGCGCAGGCAAGATCCGCGGGAACTTCTTCTTGTCGGTAACCCCAGCTCTCATCTCGGTCCGGAGGGGGTGTGTTCACAGCACGGCACGGAGCAAATAAACGAATCAGGCCAAAACAAAGACCAAGGTCACGTCGCCGCGCGCACGAAAGATAGAGAGAGAGAGATAGAGAGAGAGAGATAGAGACTGAGGGATATGGATATGCAGACAAAGGCAAATGGCGAATGAATGCAAAGGCAACAATGTAGATTGTAGGCAGACAGAGAAGGACGTAGAGGACGTCTTTTGCGTATAGTATAGTATAGACTTAGTTTTCTCCGATAAAACCAAACACAGGGTCTCGGGAATGATAGATTTGCTATCTGCTATGTATGTAGATGTTTTGCAAGAGATGGGATGGCATGGCGGGGTGCTGCGTTGTTCTTGCACTTATGGTTTCCTTTTTCTTTTAGGAAGGACGGATCACTGAGCCGTTAGTCGCTGCTACCAGGGAGTTTTATACGTACTTTAGCCATTGCCCCCTCAGCACATTTGTCTTGAGCGTACCCCCACGTCACTCTGACTCGCCCTCGCCACCCAAAACCTGAAGAGGCAACCTGCCTAGGTACCTTGCACCAAACCAACCATGCCCTCTCCCCCCTTCCCCCGGGACAAAAAAAAAAGGAAAGAAAACTGGAACGAGAGGCAAAAGAGTAGAATAAAATAAGAAAAAAGGGCAAGAAAAAAAAAGAAAAAAAGGGAGAAAATGAAGAAAAGAGAAGGAAAAAGACCGGCCCAGCCTAAGTGTACGCCAATAGGAGAATCCATCAAGAGGGGGGGGGGGCAAGTATAGTATGTACTTCTGTACTCAACTGGAGTACAGACTATACACATGCATACTACCTAGGTAGTACTAGTATAACCCCGGAGCAAATGGACCAGACATTGAAAATCTTCGCTCATAAATCAACCGCCGTATGCAAGAAACAGCGGCCGGTTTTCGTGTACCTAGGTAGTATTATGCCATGCGTAACATCGTGCCTGTCCGTTCCGTTCCGTTCCAGGATTCCCCGTGCCGTCCCTAAATAACAAATACAATACTCGCAATGCTGTCTAAAGTGCAAGGACCATCCATGAATGTGCCATCTGAACCCAGTTCAGTTTCCTTGGAGCAATTGTACCAGGCTTTCCCCCTTTCACAACAATACCATGCTATGTGTGATACCCAGAAGGACCAATTATGGCCTCCCACCCCCCTCCCTCCCAAGTCTTCTAGATCACCACGAGCTCATCGTCCTCGTCCTCGTCCTCTTCAAACACAGCCTGCTGCTGCCTATGCCGCGTCAACAGCCGGTTCCTGCCGGCACCAGGCGGCACGTTCTTGTCAGTGACGACCGATCCCGGCAGGCTTTCTCTGCCGGCCTCACGTATCCCCTTCTCCGTCACGAACCGCGTCTTCTTGCGCACTGGTGAGTGGTCCTTATCCCTGAGCCCCGCTCCACCCGCAGCAACGCTGCTGTTGCCCGTCGTGCTGGTGCTGTTGTGGCTGGAGTGAAAGGACAGCCTCTCGCCGGTCTTCATTCGCGATAGCTTGTCTTTGAGCGATGTGCCCCAGCCGAACCCACCGGCTGGCCTGTTGTTGGTGTTGTTTGCGGCGGCGAAAGAGGATGCGGCGGGTCTGCTGTCGAAACTAGAGCTATTGCTAGACTGCGTGCTGTCTTGTCGTTTGCGCTTGATCGGGCTTAAGGAGATGTTCATCTCACTCCCCTTGGGTGCAAGGAGGCCTAGGGACCGGGCGTCTGTTTTCCTCTGTGGGTCCTGGGAGGGGAGATATACACCAGGGAGCCTAACATCGGGCTTGAAGGATGACGCAGATGGGACAGCAGTGGCGGTGGTGTTCCGTCCGGTACCGAACCTCGACGTGGCCCGAGAGCCCGTCCTTGCTGTTGATGCTGCGGCAATGGGCGCCGAGCCTGTTATCCGCATGTACTCGCCACCCATTCCTCCGCTGCCCATCTCCCCTAGCTTCTTCGCAATATCCCTCTCTTTTTCCTTGGCCGCGAGTCTTCTCTTCAAGCCCTCTGCCCTTTCACGCGTATCACCCACAATGCCATCTCGGTCGATCAGCGATGCCGCACTCTGACCACGGCTCCCTCCGTTCATGAAGTACCGGGTCCGGGTATCCCAATCAAATGACCCGTGTGTCTCGGCAATCTTTGCTTTCCTTTGCGCCTCGGTGCTCTCCCCCCTCCACGTCCGGTCTTGGGAACGATTGTAGTCCTTTCCCTTCACTTGACCGTTGCCGAGACCACCGGTACTGTTGATTTCCATGCGTGCGGAACGTGTCCGTGATAAAGCTGTGTTCGTGTGGAACTCGCAGTGCTCTGTGCGTCGTGCGTTCACCCAGCTGTTGCAGAGGTTTCCATCTGCCTTGACGGACTTGCAGTAACCCAGATCTCGTGCTGTGCCAATTTCAAGGATAGTGTCCGCGTCAGAGTTGATCGTCAAACTGAAACGACCAGTATCCTGGCGACCCGGGGGCGGTGGCATGATATCCGGATTGAGGATGGCAACCACGGTGCCTGTAGAGAGTTTCCAGAACCGCTCGAACCCCGAGTTGAATAGAAAGAGCTCTATCTCGTACTGCAGGTCGACAAGAGTCAGGACCATGTACTTTCCTCGGTCCGAGGCCTTCATCTTGCCCGTTTCCGCGTCGTACTGAGGCTTATGGTGGCGAGGATCGGATTTGGACGCCACGATAGCAAACACGACGCTGTCGATGACCTCATCTGGGAGTGACCAGTCTGGGGCTTTTACCTGCCGCAAAAGGTCCTTGATGGAGAAGGCAGTTTTTCCAGAAGTGGCGCGTGCAACGACTTGGTGTGGGAGGATGCGTTTGGCAAGGTGAAAGCCAGAGTATGCCTCGAAGGAGGCTGATTGCGTGGACGGTGCATTCTCTGTTTCGGTGGTTGCCGAAGTAAAGGAGCTCCCGACCTGTGTCTGGGAGGACTGAGATGGTGTTCTGCCACTCCCGAAGCGCGTGTTCGTTCCTACAATGGGGGCCGTATTGCTACGTTGTAGGTTGCCACTTTTCCATCTGTCAGTACCCACGATCTCCTGTCGGTTGTTCCCTGGATCCCGCGGTGATAGCTCTTCCGATGTCTCTAGGGCTTTAGTCTTGTAATCTTCCATTTCCTGCATGGTCACGTCGAAGGCGGAACTCCGTGACCTCGCTGCCTTGGCTCTCGTCTCCTGACGGCTCTTCTCCTCGGTCCGAGCAGCAGCCAGCCTCTCACTAAAGCTTAAAGGTCGTGGTTGTTCCTCCGGGGCGGCGGGAGTCCTGGATCGCCGCATAAATCCTCCCGAGGCCTGTGACGATTCCCCGGGCTCATCTTGCGCCCTCCTTTGACTTGGAGCCCTTTTCAACGAGATATCCTTCCCCTTCAGGCCTTTATCTATCCCGAGAAGCACGCGACTTGGGGAGGTCTGGGTCGGCGGCGGTTGGACCTTCCTCACTGGCGAAGCAGGCACTTCCACCGACTGTGATTGCTGTGATCTCGGCCGGCCATCCGTCCCGTCCGACCTCCTAATCTCTTTTATCCTCAGTCCCGGTCGCATGGTAGACGCAGAGTCAGGTCTTGATACCCTGCCATTGTCCTGCTCCGAGGTCTGGCTAGAAGATCCTTGTGACTCTTGCTGCGCCCTGGCTTTATCCTTCCGTAGCTTCTTCAGCCTCAGCTGAGCCTGTATCTGCTGCAATTTCAACTGTAACGTCTCCTCGTCATCGTCGTCATCGAGGTCCATGGGGTCCCCCATAGCCGTGTTCGACATTCGAGGCTTCGAGGGAGACGGGGATGTCGAACGCTGCGCTAGCATTTGCCTGAACTTTTCGCGGCCGCCTGGTGTGCCGAGAAGGGCCTCTCGTGGGGATCGCGGTGGCCATTGGGCCTCCAAGCCTGGGGCGTCTGTTCTGCGCAGTCAGTCGGAAGAGCACGGTGATAAGCGCTGATGGAGCATGAACCTACGTGAAGACATTTGGGAAACTTGGAGTGCGCCCAACTCCTCCAAGATGTCCCCGAGTTCGGCAATGTCCAGAGTTGTATCCAGGTTTTTGTATGTCGGCGCCACAGATTGAGCCGCAGAGCAGATGGCAAAAACAAGTACGACGCACGCCTACACCAGCCAATTATTACTGCCCACGGCCTAACAACACCACGGAACAGCAATGCGTAACTACCCGACGACAGCGCATGGAGTTTAGGGCCAATGGTGTTATGCAAGCTGTCTTGAGTCTTTGTTGTCGCACCAGGAGAAACAACATGCGCCCGGATTTGTATGTTGACTGCCGTTTGGGCGCTTGTAACGACTTTATGATATCAACAAACAGTGTCAGAGATATACAGTACTTGCAACTGATAACAAGGCTGATAGAGATCGAATTACGATCGACCGAGACCCTGCTTCTCCGAAACAGAGCGATGTGGGTGCCGAGGTGATTCTCACATGCAAGTTGCAGTACCGAATTCCTAAGAAAAAGTGGTGTGTACTGGGGAATTTGAGAGGGGGCAGCTGGGGGGGTGGATTTGTTTGGCGGGAACGAGACGCCTCAAACGCCCCTCGCGAAGTGTACGCGAACCTCCGCGACTCCGCGCGGCAAGAGTCGCGCATTTGATCAGCTCCAGGGCTCTCCAAGCCTCCAGTGCTGCTATTTACAGCACCAAGTACCGAAGTATCTTTTGCTTACTAACTTCTGGCTTACTCATAGAACTCATTCAGCTGTTAGCCAGTTTCATCCAGTTTCACCCAGGTTCATCCAGCATTTACTATGCATACTTCGCACCTCCAAAGTTACTTACATAACTAAGCACTTCCAGTAACCGAAGTCTTAGTAGTCGAATAGTGACTGAAGTTGAATGCTCGCAGAAGCGTGTCGACGAGGAGGTCTACCATGAGCTGTAGGGTTTTGTACCTCAGTTTCCGGGCGAAAGTCCATGGCTTCCTATCGCTACAATCATTTCAGGTGTAAAGAAAGAATAGTACTTGCACCATTACACATATGGCTTGGTTTACTACTCTCCAGTTCCTACTGCTCGAACAGATCAAGAGGGGTTGACAGCGTTGCGTTGCGTATCTCAGGCGTGGCCTCTACCACTATCTGTCGCTACCTACTTGAGTGGGTAGATGGAGGAGGACTTCATCCTTCTATGAAAACCTTCTTCTATTCAGCGGCTACCTAATGTCACTCTTGAGATGATTTGAGCGCTACCGCTAGAGAAGAACACTGCGATGGCACAAGACTTTGGAAGGTCGTCAGCTCTCGGATGTTGTAGTCGCTGTGTTTCCAAAAACACATCGAAACTCGCTTGGGTCAGCGTGTGATGTTGAAATGCCTCTTCCCCATCTGAACGAGCGGACCAATACAATGTTTTCTCTACGACCTGTCGACGTGACAACATCACCTTGATGGTCGATCTCTAGGGTTTCTAGATTTATGGCCGGCGTGCTGGAGCTGAGAGAGACTTCGTGAGATGCCAGCAGAACCCGTCCATGATCGTGGGTGAACCATGGAAAAGACATTGTATGTGATACCTCGGGCTTTTCTGAGGATTTGTTAATGGACTTTGCGACAACACCCAGGCTTAGCACGTGGTCTCATGAGAACGCTGGGTTATATAGTAAGATCGCCCGTGCTGCTGTGGGTAAAGCGCGTCACGCATCACGCGTCACGCGTTAAGCAAGGATCCCTTGGCTATCAAAGTGCCCTGATATTTACATTGCCATCGATTCCAACCCGACAGGACCATCTATCTTTTTGAGTAATACAAAGTCAGCTGCAATTAAATTACTGGCTTCCGTTTTGCTCCAAATCGCTCAGATATGGCAAGGACACGGTCGAAAGGCACCACCGAAAAGGGCGCGACAGCCTCCCGCAAAGAAGCCACAGCGTCGACATCCAGATACATCCTGCCAGCCGAATCCGACAGTCCACCCAAGGTCTTGATCCTGCCGACCAAGGCGACATCCCAGGCGAGAGTCGTGACCCTCACGAACCCCCGCTACTCCAGACCAACCCGGTACCTGATCTGCCCCGAGACGGGCGCGTACGAGTTCACGAAGATAACAACACCGAAGACGACGCCTCGCAGCTGGCTGATCGAGGAGAAGAAGAGGAAGGAGGACGAGAGCGAGAGCAGCGAGACGACGTCCGGCGACCATGCGAAACACGGCCCCGACGACCCCGCCCTCGGCGAGACACAGGTCACCAAGGATGCCGACCTCTACGTAGCGACGCCCATCGACCCCTTATTCCTCGCCCTCCCCGCCCTCGCGGCGCAGCTATCGTCATCCAGGCGCATGTTCCTCTCCAGCGACGACCACCTCGACGGCATAGCGGAGGAGGCGCCACACCTGCGGGAGACGCTGCGGTGGCCACAGTGGCGCAGCCTGTTGGAGTCGCGCATGGGCGCGGCGTGCGACACGGTCGAGGCCGGGGACGAGACCATGTTCCGGCTGAGCGAGGAGAAGCTGCTGGGCCAGATCCTGGCCAAGGCGACGAGGATGAGCGAGAGCGAGGGCGGGGGGCTGCCCAGGAGCATGGAGGAGAAGTTTGTGACTAAGGCCCTGGAGGCGCCCGTCATGGCAAAGAGGAGCCTCGGCGTGGTGGGTGCGCTGCCGACCTCACCGGAAACGAGCGAGTCCCAGTCGAATGCGGCCGAGTCGCACCCAGAAGCGGCAGAGTCCCAGATGTCCGTTGCCACGTCCGCGACAAATACGCCCGAGGCGTCGACGGCCGCAACCTCCGTGGCAGGCGACTCGGAGGCGCTCAGCGCCAAGGACGTGACCTCGGCAATACAAGCTTCGGAGGAGGTGGTCAGACTACAGAGACTACGGGTTGCCTTCAACTTCATCTGCTCTTGTTATGTACCACCAGCAATGACCGCCGTGCTGAAGAAGTTGCTAGGCGAGAGCAAGAGCTCAGGTGTCGACTTCAAGCCTCTGGGTGACTATGTCGCAGAGTTGACAAAACTACGGCAGGAGGCTATGACCGCGAGGTCGGCATCCGACTACTCTCGGAAGCGGACGCTGGACGAGGAGGATGAGGACAAGAGGGAAAAGAAACGCAAGAAGGAGGAGGACGAGAAGAGGAAGAAGGCGGGCGAGAGCAGGGGCGTAAGGGACTTGAAGAAGGTGAACACGGCGGGGATGAGGAAGATGAGTGACTTCTTCACAAAGAAGCCGAAATCATGAGGCTTGCATGTGCATCGGATGGGCAATGGTTGAATATCATGTTTTGTAGGTAATATCTGTTGGGCATAAATCATTGGCGTTGTTGGAAAGGCCAGAATGGGAAGGGGTGGGAGGGGGTATCATTAAATGCATTTCAGGCGTAGCACAATGGTGACAACGCCTGGCAGGACGGCGGTATTCGCCTGTCTCTATGGGACACCTCTGCCGACTCCTCGGGCCCCACGTGTCGTCCGCGAGGCGCCCAATCCTCTCCCAATCTGCGAGCCGCTCCTTGAGCTCTGAACAGCCGACCTCGTCCGCTGGCCGTAGCCGCTGCTGGCCGCGGTGCCAGCCGTGTTGCGACCTCGCAATATCCCCCGTCCACGGGTCCCTCTCGTTCCCCTCGTGCCCCTCGTCCCCGAACCTCGGCCGGCAGCAGAGGAGCCAGTACCGGCCATGCGGGCCCTCTCCTGCTCCTCGCCCTTGCGCCTCGCCTCGTCACGGCGGCGCTCGGCCTCGGCGGCCTTCCGCTCGGCAGCCTGCTTCTGGGCGATGGCCTCTGCCTCGATGTCCTGCAGGTCCTGGGTCGAGCCCTTCCAGTTGGGGTTGAGGATGAGGCGCTGGTTGTGCTCGGTCTGCGAGAGGATGCGGGTCCAGGTGTTGAGGAGGGTGGAGGCGTTGTTGACTGTTTGGGAGACGCTCTGATGGGGAGAATACATGTGTTAGTGGGTTTTGTTCCGTTTGAGGGACATCAGAGGTAGAGAAAGAGGTTGGCAGTAGGTAGACTCACTCCCATGTTTCCCTTTGCCCGTTCAAGTGTGCCTATGACACCCTCGATGACCTCGTTGATATTCCGGACTCCCTCGAGCTCCCGCCGGAGCTGGACCTCGCGGAGTTCTTCGGCATCGAATGGTTCCTTCTCTTTCTGATTGGAGGGTGTGGGTGTCTTGGGTGTTACTGGACGGGTTGGAAGGTCTGAGGGTTTGATGGGGGAGGAGAATATTTCGGAGGGATCAAGTTCGTGTCCGGCCATGTTGATGCTTTCTTGCGGATGTACTCGTGTACTATGTGTGTACGGAGTATGGTAGTCGAATAGCCCTTCAACAGCCTTTGGTCGGATCTGGTAATAGTGGTATCGTATGTGGAATTGATTCTGTTTGGCTATGACGTCGCAGTGGGATTGAAGTGGCAGCAGATATTCTTGTCTACTGTTGACATGTGTTTATTGTTGACTTTCCCATACCAAATTTATTTAGTTAACTTGGTTGTTTGGCAGGTGCAGCTTACGTGGGGCCGCTCTAAGACGCGTCTACCCTGTCAGTGCTTGATGGACGCGAGGAAGTCGCGTCCAAGGGGCGGGGCAACTTGGACTGTGCAGACAGCACTGAGACATTCATGGATGATAATGATGCTGATTGGTCATTGATACCCCAGTCTGCCAGCCCACTATTTACTTCAGTTGAACATTTGCACAGTCAACTGGTCTGACAGCCCCAGCCTCAGCCGGCAACGAACCCCCAGCCCTAGTCAACACATCTCAAGTTAACTGGTGCATGCAGTGTGTGTGTGTGTGTGTGTGTGTGTTTGTGTACTTGGTCAATTCATGGGCCCATTGTCCCATCATCAGACCAATCGACCAGTGTCCAAGGCTTGACTCTTCTTCTCTCCAATTGATTGAGTCTCTCTCAACTATTGAATACACCGGCCTCCCCCATTCTTCCCACCATCCCAAGTCTTTAAAACTGTTATTCCCTTATTCAAGTTGCCTCTTCCCCCCTTCCCCCTTCCCCCTGAGCTACCTTAGTATGACACGACTCCCTTGATGCTAGAGATTGTCTTGTTTGTCTGATAATACTTATAGTTCTGATTGATCCCTTGAATCCTTCTTTATTTTGGAATTGCACTGGTGCTCCACCATAAAGAGGAGAAAGAGGAGTCAAGCAGAACCTTGGAACCACCTGCACACACACACACACACATAAACTGTCTAACACACACCCTGACACCCCCCCCCTGGTTACCCAGTCACCCATCAACTTGACCCTAAAATAAACCTGGAATGCCGGAAAGCCCTTGAGCCCTGATTGAATTGAGCTCTGACCGCTTCCCCATTATCCGTCTTTCCACTTCCTCTTCATCTCTCCCCCCATCTCTTACCCTTATCCAACCCTTACCTTACATTACCTTACTTTTACCTTACCTTAGCATCCCCAATCCGCTATTCAAACACCTCGCCTCACCTCACCTCACCTCACCTCAACGTCGCCGTCCATCTCGCTCGAGTATCCGCAAACGAACGAAAAGAACTTCGAAAGCACCTACCTATCTGTAAATCGGTCAATCGTTTTGTTTGATTTTAGGCACACCCGTCACGCTCTTACGCGCCCCGCATTTCTTCAGGTCGCGTCGCGCCAATTGCCGACGGTTTGGGGTTTAGGCCTTTTAGCATAACGTTTTCCCACGCTTCCTCCCTTCGAAACTTCAAGACGGTTGAACAAAGATGGCGACCGCCTTTATCACTTCGACGCCAACTCCAGGTTCACCTGCGGCCAGCATCAATACCCCGCCAACCCCTCGATTGGGTGGTTTTGCCGATAACTGGGAGCCTTACACACCTGTTCGCAAATCTGCCCGCCTTTCTTCTCGCAGCGCTGCCAACCGAACCCCATCACCTCATCAATCTGGTCGCACCTCACAACCTACCCAGCTTCGCGCGTCACCACGATCGACTTCTCAGAAACATCAACCTACCTCCACATCTACCTCCAAATCCACATCTACCTCCAAATCCACATCCACCTCTACCACCACCACCACCACCACCATCACCAAAATGACCTCATCTCCTGCCACCACCTCGCCTCAAAAGAAGCGCCTCGCGCCTTCCGACACTCGTCGCGTTTCTGCTCCATTGACCGCAGAGAGCATTCGCAACGCAGCAGTCGCTCTTGGTCAATCGCAAAAGATGGAAACTCTCACCACCTCAAGTCAAGCTGCACTTGCGCTGCCCACCCCCGCAAAGACCCCTGCCCAGAAGCACTCAGTCCAGAACGACAAGAACGTCGATGCAATCGCGCGCAATCTTTTCAGCAAACAGCAGAGTCCCAAGAAGCGTACTAAGCAGTACAAGCTGGACAGCTTCGAGGCTGATGCCGAGGCCGAGGCCGAGAGCTTCCAGATCTACACCGACTCCCAGGATCGCGTCCCTGAGCCTGATGTTGCCGGTGATAACCCCTTCTATGGCGAGGCTGGTATCGCTGCCTCAGCAAGGCCCGTTCGCCGCAGCTCGCGAAACAAGAAGCACGTCGTTAGCAATGGCGTCTCTGAGCTTGACGAGGTTGTTAAGCGCGACGATGGATTGCTCTACGTATTGTAAGTGGAACAGGTCCTCTCGTCTCACTAGAATTAGCGCTAACTGTCTACTAGCCGCGGAAAGAAGATCTTCAGAAAGTTCACAGATGGTGGTGAGGCAAGCTCCCGACCTCAGGTCAAGCCCCGCCTGCTCTTCCCGTCTGCCAAGAACAACAACGAGAACGATCTTGCGCACCCAGATGAGGAGGCCGAGACCGACATCGAGGAGCCTGTGAAGCAACAGGTCGATGACGTCAAGGAGGAAGTCACCAAGGACGAAGTCGAGACGCCAGCCGACGCCATCGAGGAGAAGATCGACACGCCCAAGGCACCCAAATTCGCACCTGCCTCACCACCCGCCACCAGCCGAACCACTCGATCCAAGAGGCTTATCGCCGACGAACAAACTCCTGTCAAGGGCAAGCGCGGTGGCAATCGCAGCCCCTTCGATGGTTGGAAGCGTACTAAGACTGCCTCCCAAAGTTCAGTTCACGGCCAGAAGCGAGCTGGCGAGACGCTCAGCAGCGCGTCCGCGTCCAAGCGAACCAGGGTTTGAGTGTGAGAGGATGACGCGACCGGTGTCTTTTATGCGCACTGTGTACTTGTTCGGTTATTCCACAAAAATGGGTTATGACAGGAATTTCTTATCGACGGAGGATGATGCATGCGCAGCGCGGTACGAAGGAAAGGACGAAGTTGACGAGTCTCCCACGGGAGCCACTTCGACAGTGTGTCCTCGACGAAGGTTCATGAGCAGTATGATGTGAAGGGTACCTGGTGCGCCTTCTGTCAACCTCGGTTATTAGCTCCGGAGGAGCTCTCATCACCATGACTGCCGGGTGTTTTGCCTCCTTTTTTTTTTTGACCTTTTATTATTTTTCATCTTTTTACGCAACGAAATTGCATCGCGAAACAGCAGCAACGTTTGCCGGTAGTGCTTTTTCGGTCTGCCAGATAGGGTTTTTTTTTTACGACATGACAAAGGGAGGGTAAAGGGCAAGGAGTCCTGGAAATCGATTTTCTCATAACTATGTCAGGACTAGGGTTGTATTAGATAGATAATCTTCACTTTGATGGGAAGTAACAGAGCACCGCATCCATCCATCCATATCATACCTTACGTCCATTCGTCCGTGTGTCCGTCCTCGATAATGTGAGAAAAGGGGTTGGAAGGACTCGGCCGGCCCAGGAAGACATGCATATATTGTTTACACAAGGGGACGAGGCCAAGCCGAGGGAATGGGCGCCCTTCCAGAATCAACCCCTGAATCAATGCGAGTATGCGACTTCGTTTGTATTGTCCGTCAGTAAAATCTAAAATGATGTATAGCATGTTTGCGCAAACGCTCCTCGTGTTGGAAACCGAGGGTGATAACGACGATGACCGTCCTTGCTTCGCTTTGCCTCGCTGAGAGGGCTGTTTGTTTGTTTGTTTGTTTGGTTGTTCAATACTGTTAAAAGAAAAGGAGGGACAGTGAGTCAGGAGCATTCAAGCCCAAAAGTACCCAAAAACACTGCTACTACCTATATGCAATCTGTCGTTGATGAATGATCCAACTCCATGAAAACAAACATACTTGATTGATCTTTTTCGATCTGCCTCCCGGGACATGAACCTCCCCACCCACCATGCGTGTTTCTGACTAAATCGACTTGACAAAGTTGGCGCGGAAGAGCAAAACGCTCGGTGACCATTACGGGTCAGCACCATTGTTAATCCTCGACGGGGTTGAGCTCGGCGTCTTTTGCTTCGACCTTGGACTCGGCCTTGTCCTCTTCTACGGTGGCCTCGGCAACAGTCTCGCCTGCCATGTCTGTGATGGAACGGTTAGTAAGTATCATCACCAACCGATGATAGCATCATCGTGCTCCCATCATCATTGATGATTGAGCATGGTCTCGCACTTACTCGTTGCCGGCGTCTCTGTCTTCGTTTCCACCGATTCCTCCTTCTCCGCTCCCTTCTCTTCAGCTGTCTCGTCCTTCGTCTCCTCAGCAGCCTTGGGGTCAGACTCTGCCTCCTCTACAGCCCTCGCTTCCGTTGTATCTGGTTTGTCCTCCTGAGGAGCCTCGACAACAGGCACAACGGGCTTCTCTTCAGGCTCCGCTGGAGATTCCTCAACAGCAGGCGCAGCAGACTTCTCTTCGAGCTTCGCTGGAGACTCTTCAACGACAGGCGCAGCAGGCTTTTCCTCGGGCTCCGCTGCAGATTCCTCAACCGCAGGTGCAGCAGGCTTCTCTTCATGTACCGCTGGAGACTCCTCTCCTACCAGAACGTCACCATCCGTCTCGGGGTCAACGGACCACACAGTGACCGTCGTGGCAAAGCTCAGTTTCGGCTTCTTAGCCGCAGGCTCTGAGGACGCCGACGAGACAGCTGGGGCTGGAGCTGGAGCAGCAGCAGCAGCCGGAGCACGTCTCTGCGGGCCACGGGCCCGTCCCTTACGCGCATCGGCCAGGGGCGCCTTCTCCTTGGGCTCCTCGGCTGCCTCCTCCTTCTGCTCCTCTTTAGGCTTCGGTGCCTTGGGGCCCAAACCCAGCTTCTTGTTCAGGTCAGACATGAAGCCAGCCTGGAGGGCGGCAATCTTATTGCCCATTGGCCTGGCTGGCACTGGGGGTTTTGCCTTGGGAGCTGGGGCATCAGTGGACGCGGCCGCAGGAGGAGGGGATGCCTTGGCAGGGCGACCCGGAATCTGGGGCTTGGGGCGGTCCGGAATGGCGGGCTTCGAAGTCTCCTCCGGGGACTTGGACTTGGGACGTTCGGGAATACTAGGCCTCTCCTGAGAATCGGTCGACTTGCGCACGGGGCGTCCCGGCACCTCTGGTGGTGGCTTGTTATCAACCGGCGAGGGTGCCTCTGTCTGGGGCCCGGAGACGGTCGTCTCGAGCTTCAGACTGTCGGGCGTATCTTCCCAGATGTCCCGGCTTGGGAACTTCTGCGACGGCTTCGGGCGCTGTGCAACCTCCTGAGCGAGATGAGGCTGGTGGCCGATCCAGGTAGGCTTCTGGTTCCGCCAAAGGAAAGCGTCCGGATGTGTTAGCTCCTTTTCGGCCAGCTCCTCTTGCCTACGAGCCCACAAGTGGGCTGGGGTCTCGGCGTATTGGCGTGAAGTGACTTCTTTCTTGGATTCTTCCTCGGCCAGATCAGGTGTAGAGACAGTGGCGGTGTAGTGAGCGCTACTTGGTGCGTCCTCCCAAATATCCTTGCTTGGGAACCGCTGCTTCATCTTCTCAATCTGAGCAGGTGTGAGGTGCTCTTTCTTGGGAGCGCTGCCCTCGTCCTCGGGGAACAGGGGCTCGTACTCTTCCACGTCTTCCAAAGGTGTAGACCTAAGATCGGAAGACTCCACCCTGTACAGACTGGCCGGACGGCTAGTTGGACGACTGCGTGGTGGGTCCGCCTCAAGTTCGCTTCCTCGACGCGATCGTGCAGGGTCTATACAAGGCACCTGGTCGGGGTGTGGAGTGTTCTTCCTCACCTCGTCTTCAGCCAAGATGGGCGCCGTGTAATCGTCGCCATCTTCTTCCGATGGCTCGAAGTCGCCGCCCAGCAGCACGCTCTTCTGGCTGCTGGGTTCCTGGATACGGACTTCCTTCTCACCAGGTTTCGTCGATTGAGGCCTTGAAGACGCGTCAAGGGCAGCCCACCCCACTTGTTCACTGGGCGTGCCCGTGTGATCGTGTGTACCTTTGAGTTTTGATTAGTGTCGCCAAAGGCAGCGGAATATGGGTCTCCTTAACTTACCAACACCGTGACCATTCACTTCGGTGTCCCTCACTAATCTGTTCAGTTGATCACTGCTCAATGAGAAATTGGTAGCGCGATCATGCTGGTAAGGATGATGCTCCAGCTTGAGAAGCTCGGGATGCTTCTGGTAGTACTCCTTGTCCAGCTTGTCCTGTGGGGCGACACCATGGCCGTGCAAGCCATAGCTTCCCGGAGGAAGACCTCGAGAGCTGGACTTCCTCTTGTGGCCCAGCTTGGCCGCCTCTGAGCCAGGAGCAGGGGATGGAGCCTGGACATCGCCAGCGTTGGGCAACAAGGGAATCTGCTGGCCAATCTCCGGAATACCGTGCTCGTCGTCCTCCGCCTCGTTTTCGGACAGACCATCGGTCGTGCTGTCCTTGATCTTCAGACTGCGGTTCGACGGCGTGGGCACCTCTGTATTTGCCTTGCCAATGCCAAAGGACGCTGCCCTTTCGGAATCGGTCCTGGTGACCTGCATGATTCGTTCCTTTGCGCTCGAAGCTGGCCTTTCTGCCTTTGGGGCATAAATCCTAAGATTCTCATCGACTGTGCGGGTTTGTGTTGGGGATGTGGTTGATTCGCGGGACGAATCGACTGCTTCGGCCAAGGCATCATATTCCATCCCTTCCTCGCCAGCAACCGCAGGCAACTCGACACTCTTGGAACGATCGATTGGGTCACTGGAGTCGGAACGGTCCTTCTTCGCACCGAGGATGCCGCTGTTCAATGGCGAAGGAGCGTATCGGTCGGGGTTGGGCGAGACTCCCCGTTTCGCAGGACGCGGGGGGACCTTTGGCTGAAGGTATTGGCCCGGCTCCTGTCCGCTCTTGGACGGTCGAGGAGGAACCGGAGGTTGCTGCTGGGTAGCTGCGGTCGACATTTTGTTCACTTAAAACTACCTCGACAATGTGTCAGGTGCTCGTAGAATTAGAGAAGGTGGTCGGTCGTATTACACTGGTCAAGCAGTCCTCAAGTATTTGGTCGTCAGGGGGAGTTTAAGCAAGCTCTCTGCTCCTATTAAACTGAATAACAGCTGTCAGCGCGAGCCAATTACTTTGGACCCAATGCAGAATATATATACGTGAGGCGGGGTGTAAGTACTGATGGTACGGAAAGAAGCAGCGTTGTGACAAGTGAAGACAGGGGGGGCTGAGCTGTATAAGTATGGAGCTGAAGCAGGAGCTGGAGTCGAGGGGTTGTTGGCAACGACTGGGACGTTGTGGTCCAGTCGAAAGGTTCTGGAGATAGCAGCAACTGTTGAGACTGTTTTAACACGTCAAAGCCGCCAGCAGAAGTTTGAAGTCTTAAGATTGTGGACAATTGGACAAATGGAGAAGAACCACGAATCGAACATCTAGCCACGACCAAGACCACACGGCCAAGGACACGGACGGGGTTGCCGTCAGGGAGCCCCAAGGTTGACACCTTTTTTGGGTGCTCAAGTGTCCACTGAGTCCACGATAGACCGTCCCACTCTGTGATAAGAGTGACTTTGAACGGCGACAGTCAACCTGAGCCAGGATGACTCGCACTGGTCTAAGAGCATATGACAGTTGACTGTTCGTAAAAAGCTGATCTCCCAGGAGGGTCAAGGTCGTTTGCTAATAAATAAACGAAAGGCTTCTCTCGGTTGTAGAAATTGTGCATGGGAATCTGGGAGAAGCTGCATGCAGTGTGGGAGGTTTGAGGCACGCAGGATCTGGGGTAACAAGTGTGTGTGTCATTGGGAAGAAAGCGGCTGCTATCGGCACTTACCTCGACTCGGGTACAGATCAAAGTACGGTAAGGTCAAGTAGCAAGGGAAATTGGAAGTTCAAATTGGATATGACGAGAAGACAGTGTTAACGAGGTATTGACAGGATCATCTAAAGACTAATTGGTAGATAAGTAGGGAGGTAGGCAGACTGGTAAGTGTGTGTGGTGTATACTCTGTAAACGAAAACAGTAGAACAGTAAAAACGTTCGAGAATACCTGGTCTACTGTGGTGGATTACCGCTAGGAGCAATAGGGACAAGCAGCCAGTTAAGTATACTGTAAGAACCTGCCTGTGCCTGTTGATGAAATGTCCTACTCGTCATTGGGTCGGCCGGCTGAACTAAAAAGACGGTGCTGCTTGCAGATCCCAACAGGGCCTGGACTTCCAGACTTCTCACCACCCAGGTTCAATAACCTTCGACCAGACTTGACCTTTCAGGAACTTGTTTGCATTTCTCTCAGTACCGACCTACTTGATCACAAAGGTACCTTGATGACTGCACCTTGTTTGCAGACGAATCATGATTCAATGTCGCTACCGTTGCCGCGGTCTCTTTACCCCTTATTTAAATATTAACGGACGGTCCTCGTGGTGGGCAGCAACACAACGGCAGATAAAAAAGTAGCCGCTCCAACGGTATAAATGCGCCAGCGGGTTGGGACAAAAAAGTGCTGCTTAATGGCCTGTACAATTCCAGAGCGGTACTGAAAAACGGTGTACATACGACGGTGTATACACGACGGCTTATGCATCCATCCCTTGCAGCTCAATACGGACGTGTAGTACGCATACTGCCTGACTGCATAGAAAGTTCTTGTCGAAACTTCCCCTCGATTTCCTTCCATGTCGATGGCGTCAAGATGGCCCGCATGATGCCCCACCATCCGCCATGCCGCCAATGTCGTGGCGACTTGACTCCGGCTGGGACTTTCCAATGACAGAAGACAGGCAGACAAGCAGCAGGACAAACAACGTCCACGGGTCTACATGCCCCTTTCGTCAGGGCTGTGATGCCTAGCTTACTTGCCAGTCCTCTCCGCTCTTGACTCTACCTACCTAGGTAGCTAGATATAAAGATCCACCTGGGTACGCAGTACGCAGATTAGTAGTTACTTACTTGTGGCTCAAGGTGAGAAGTATTGGGCATACAGCTGCTAAGTACGGGTGACTAGTCTGCCTCCCAACAAGGCCAACCCGACTAGGGCCGCAACTTTACCATGTACTACTTATAGATACCAGGTGATCTCAATTTTTACGTAAAAAGCCAGTCCCCAAAGAGCTTTGTGTGGCGGCACGACGGTGCTATTGACGACAGAACTTGCGGCAACATGGCGTCATGGCTTGC
Organism: Cytospora schulzeri; assembly: GCA_003795315.1. Classification (NCBI taxonomy): domain Eukaryota; kingdom Fungi; phylum Ascomycota; class Sordariomycetes; order Diaporthales; family Cytosporaceae; genus Cytospora; species Cytospora schulzeri. The sequence goes on along the minus strand of LKEA01000006.1, from coordinate 388,272 downwards.
AATAATGCCCGTGTATGTATGAGCAAATACTACAGTACAGATTAGATCTAACTAGGTACCTACCTAGGTAGGTAATTGTACGGTGTATTTACTGCCTACAACGCCCCCCTTACAATGTGCTTCCCAGGAAGCTTTATCGATTGCCCTTTATCCGTAGATAACTCAAGCAAGGTCTCTGAAGGGTTCCAGCGGCCAGCCAGATACATAGCTATCTCATCTGAATCAAGTAAACTCAATGTTCAGAGTCTCGAAGTCTGACCCAGCGCGGATATGCGCATATGTACTTCCAGGGTTTCCAAGAACATCAACTCCCTGGTAGCCTCCTGGCAGCTTTCTGGGATGCCCGTAAGACACGAGCCTTCGTGACCGTAAGTATGCAGCCGAGATGTGATGTTGGGCCTTGTTCTCCCAAAACCCTGAAGCTGTAGATTCATATGGTCAAAACGCACAGCAGCCAGCCGAGAGACTCCTCTTGGGAAGAAACACATAAAAGACTTCGTTATAGTCTGACTTGAGACTGGGACAACCCGCCCTATAGACGCCATTCACCGAACCTGAGATGCAGTATCGTCCGCACCGCACCCTCGCACTCATTCTCCTTCCCCCCTCTTGCTCTCGCCGCAACTAGCCCAGCTTCATTTCGCCCTTTTTCAAAAGGCTCGCCTCAAACAGATTTTTACCTCGTCGCCCAACACACAGCGCAGCATGTCCTGACTGGACTGAGAACCATAACCCATCGCAAAAGCTCATCGCACACTCCGATCTCTCGCTCTCTCTTCCTCCCTCCTAACTAGGACAACCGTCCAAGATCATACCATCATCTGCGCGACACCCTGGCCACCAAGCGTCTTGGAGCCCACAAAGGCCTGGCCCTTGACGGCGGCCAGCAGGTAGCAGAGGCCCGTGAACGTCATGACGATGGCCGCGGCGATCAGGGAGGTGGGCCTGCGGATGATGCTGAGCCACTGGATGAGGGCCATGACGCCGTAGGCGGCCGCGCGCATGTAGTTTGTCGAGATCCTGCGGATGTACGAGTCGAAGGTGCTGGACGTCGGGCAGATGCGGAGCAGGAGGGGGATCTCGATGAAGACGATGATGAAGGCGGATACCCTGTGAGACAAACGAGAGTAATGTGTCAGCGAGTCTGTTGGTGTAGTACTATATCAAGTAACTCCGCGCGGCGCACTGGGCGCGCTTTCTGTGGAGGGGGAGGGGGGGTCGGGCGGGGTGCTTACAGCAGGAGAACGGAGAACATGATGATGATAGGGGCAAACGTGAAGATATTCGCGATGCCTAGCGCAAAGCCGAGGATCATCGACAGCACTCCGAGCCTATGATTGCAACCTCTCGTGTCAGTAATTCAGTTCCCTCAGGAGGGTCGCATCACACCGTCTCCCCACGATCAGTTGGCGAACTCGTCGTCGTTATGTTCTGCATGCAGCCAGCCAGCCAGCCTCTTCTTCCTTTTGTGTCTGCTAGCCACAGACATCGCATCGACGACGAGCGCGGGTATATCGAGGGGGAGGGAAGGTTTTCGTTCTCGTGGAAGCTCTCACCATTGCCCGTAGATACCTGGATTCGAACGTTAGCATTTCGGCTCCTGCCGATCACATCGCGGTGGGGACCCCTCAAGAGAGGAGCTGGAGTTTTGACGTACTGAAGTTCCTCGTCGCGAATTCGTCCATCAACGTCATCTTGAATTGTGTATGCTGACAAAAACGGATAACAAGGTGTCGTCGTCGTCGCGCTCGTGGTGTTTATGTCTGTCTGCCTGGTGATGGACTGACTGACTCTCTTTTCGGGAGCTAGGGGAGGCTGGGGAGAGGAAGTTGTCTGGAAGCTGACGAATTGCGCCTCAAGATATTTTGTCTTAGTTCGGCAGTTATTTGTGTACCGTCGTTCGGGTGATGTCAATTTTAACTGATGAGTCTGTCGCAAAGTGGACCGTAGTTGGGTAAATGCAAATGATCAATGAGGTTCGTTGTTCTGGTCGTTGCAAAACTTTCGAAACTTTGACAGTCACTTCCAGTGGTCGGTAAAGTGGCAGGGCGACGGGTTGTTGAAGCCCCCCAGGCGTTTCAAAGCCTCATCAGCTTGCGCAGCTCCCGCCGTTTTGCTAGGTCGCTTTTTTCAATATTCCCACGGACGGTGTGAATCTCGCTAGTGCCGTTGCTGGGACGTTCACTGCCAATCGCTGTATGGAATGCTCGGAAAGGCCCCGACGAAACGCTCCTCAGGGGCGTGTACGGATTGAAAAGGAACGCTCAGGTATTCAAACCTTAATGTTGGCTCTCGGGTCTTCAGGGTCTCTTTTAGCTGGCCGGCCTGGTCAGGCGTGTTTCGCCTTGCACTCAACAAGGGCCCGCCTTTGTCGCTATTTACAACCAGAAACAAACATTCCACCATTGTTTACAAGCCCATCAGCTACTTCTAGTGGAAAATTTCCTGTCTTCAGGCAGATATCCTTTCTAGAAGAAGGCTCCCGCATTCCACGAGCCCTCACCCTCGCTTATATGTGAGCAATTACGTGGCGTGGGCCAGAAGGATCGCTGCGCCATCAAAGATCAGGTCACCTATTAATGATCTCTTCAACAACTCCGGAGCCCTTTTGAGTCTATCCATCTTGCGTCCAGATCGGCCGTCTTGATCTTACGATCCAATCCAGGACCCCTGTGGGAACTGTAGTTGTTGGGGCATACTGTACTTCCAGTTGTTGGACTCTTGGGTCGTCCTTCAGCACATAAATGACAGTAAGTGACTGTTAAAACGTCTGGCAGAATCCAAAGTGCCAGGTACGCTTGGGGCATTGGGCCCATCCCATGCATGTCTTGAATCAATCCCTACCGAGAAGTACGATGCTTCTTTGGATCAGTTTGTGGTATGCGTCACACAGCGGTCCCAATTTCTCAGAACAAACGTATGCAAACGGAAATGGCCCCCTGGAAGGCCCCTCACAATCGAGACAGAATGATGACACGGAAAATCGGATTTTGCTCTTTTCTTTAACGTGGTCTCTCTTGTCGTCATGCCCTCGTCAAAAACACCCCAAGAGCGCAGATATCTCTCCAGTCCCTTCCAAATTCAGAAATCGCAAGACATCCAGTTTCATGGCATAATTCTCTCCGGTCTCCCCGTGCCGCCTTCTCTCTCCCCCCCCCCTCTCACTCCTCCTCCCAACAAACCGGGTATCTAGTAGACCAACTTGAAAATGTCGTGCGAAACGAAGAAGCTGCCGCTGGGGTCCTTCATCAGGTGGAAAGTCTGGGCGAAGTTCATGGGGTGCTCGCCATCGTCAACCTAATTGGCGAAGTAGCCGGTTAGCCAAGTGCCCAATCAAAACATGTTCAGAGGAAGGGGAGTGTCGTTGTATGGCGCGGCGAGAACCCCGCGCCGTCGTAAGGGGACGTGGGCCTATCGTAAACGTACAAGGAGCTGACCGGTGATCAGGATCAGGACTCCGCCGTCCGCCAGGCCGGGCATGGGGTCGAGGGTGGTGACCTTGTGTTGCACCTTCTGGAAGGGCAGTCCCTAGAAGAAACAGCGCATCGTTTGTTAGCAAGAGTAATCGGTGGGGAAGGGGGGCGAGACCACTCGCGCCAGGCTTCCCAGCTGGGTAAAACCAAGAGCAACTCAGCCCATATACAGCAGAGAGAGGCGGAACGTACAGAGAGCTTCTCGACGATGGCACTGACGCCCTGGACAGAGCTGGACTCATAGGTCAGCATGCTCTGGTCGCGGTAGAGCGGGCCCAGCTGCTTCCGGTCGGCATCGAACTGCTGGTAGTAGAAGTCGCAAAATTGCTTTGCGATCTCAACAAAGTTGTCGGCCATCTTGACGGGCTGTGTAGTCGAGAGAAGGGTGGGAGATAGGGTATGTTTCGTTTATTTGTCGTCGGGTGGGTGGGTTGGGCGAAGAAGAGGTTCAGCTTCGGTTGTTGACGTTGCTGTTTTGCAGCGGCGGCGGGGAGGTGCTCTGGCTTGGTGGGGTAAATTTGACACTTTGGGCTCGGGCAGCCAGCGACAAGGGAACCAGGCTGTGAAACATCAAAACCCGACCGTTTTGCTGCTTACGTAACAAGGTCTGTTTAGGCGCTGTATCGTATCATGCAACCAACACCAACACCTACCTACCGTACCTAAGTATTTACTTCAGTCACGAAAAAAGCATCGATTTGAAACCCTCTCCTCGAACCCCAATGCTCCAATCTTATCCCTCCCTCTGCGTTTCTCATTCTCCCTCTTCTGAGCCCGGGTCTATCTCTCTCGGCCCGTGGTAGCTCCTTGCAGCACCTATTGCCTCTCCATGCGTGTGTTGGTCGTTGGCCAAGTCAATAGTCACTTTATCCTTCGTAGCAGAGGGTGGCTCGATCTTGGAGACCGAAGGTTACTCTTGATCTGCAGAAAACCTCACCCAATTTGACCGGGTCAGGGGTTTGGAAGAGAGCTGTAAGTTCGTTTACTTGGTGACAGAAAAAGAAACGAACAATCGCATATGTGGTCCAGGGGTTCGACAACATCAGCAGACAACACCTTGTACGAACTCAGATCATCACCGCTGTTACTAGGAGCTTCACACGAGTCTTGATATCAATCATGGAAAGACGAAAGTTTTTCAAGGGACACCAATATGATTTTGAAATTCTAATCCCTAAATAGTATGTATGCACAGACAAGACGCTTTCATTGCTCTACCATGCTCCCCAAACAACATCAAAACACCTTTTGGCGACCTCCTTAGTAGACCTCCAGCACGTAGCGACCGGCCTCCTTCAGCCTCTCAATCTCCTTGCTGGGGTCGACCTTGCGCCCGCTCAGCTTCGCCTCCGTGGTGATGGCCTCCTGCAGCACCTCGGTCACGTCAGGGACCGGCCACGTGGGGCCACACAGGTAGAAGGAACCCTCCTCCTGGATGTAGGCCTTGACGATCTCGTCCATGGACTGCCTCATGCGGTCCTGGATGTAGATCTTCTGGGGCTGGTCACGAGAGAACGCCGCGCCGAGCAGCGTGATGACGCCCGCGTCGACGTACGCCTCCCACTCCTCACCGTACAGGTACTCCTCGCGCTGGTGGCGGGCACCGAGGTACAGCAGGATGGAGCCGATCTCCTTGCCCTGGGCCTTCTGCATGGCGCGGTACTGGACGAAGGCGCGGAACGGCGCAAGACCGGTACCGAGACCAGCCATGATCAGCGGCGCCGTGTCCTTGACCGGCAGCTTCATGACGGACGGCTTGACGCTGACAGTCACGGCCGTGCCGACCGGCAGGCGGGACAGGTAGCGCGTGGCCTGGCCGTAGCGCGTGCGGCCCTTGCTGTCGACCCAGTCGACCACGACGATCATGAGCGAGACCGAGTTGGGCGTGACGGCCTGCGCCGACGCAATCGAGTACTCACGGCGCTTGAGGGGCGCGACAATCTTGACAAGGTCGTGGAAAGAGGGACGAGCGGACTCGAACTCCTCCAGGACGTCGATGTAGGTTTGCATCTCCACCTCGGAGCGCTTCTTGAACTCCTCGGCGCCGTCCTTGCCGCCCAGCGCGGCCAGCTTCTTCTGCTCGGCCTCGTCGGTGGCGAACTCGGCGAGCTGCTCGTAGAAGCGCTTGGGGACCTTGCCGAGGATGTCGATGTTCTGCACCAGGGACTGGTAAACAGTGCGTGTCTCCAAGACGTTGGGGTCCTCGCGGGAGGGAACCTGGACGAGGTCGTCGGTGCTGAGGCCGTAGAAGTTGATGAACTCCATGACCTGCTCCGCATCGTTGTCCGCGTGGATGCCGAGTGCCTCACCGATGTTGTACTTAACACCGGAGTTGCCGAGGTCGAACTCGATGTGGAAGATGTTACGGTCGTAGTTGCCGGGGGTGAGTCTGCGGTTCTCCTTGACGTGAACAGTGGAGGTCTTCACCGTCAGGTCAGGGCGAAGGCTGGACTGGGTGCCGTACGCCTCCTTGAAGGCAAGAGCCTTGGCGGCAGAGTCCCGGTTGATAACCGCGAGGTCCTGCTCAGGCTCAACCTTGTCAAAGCCGACGAAGCTGCTAGGCTTCACGCCGCTGGCAAGCTCGGGGGCAGCGTAGTCCGCTGGGAGCTCGGCCCACTCAGCCGAGACCTCAATCTGGCGCAGGCACTGGTTCAGAGCATCCTGGCACTCCTGAGCAGTGCCCTCCTTAGGAGCGGAGAGGTGCTTGACCGCGTCAACGACTCCGTCGGGTCTGGCAACGCGCAGGAAGGCCAGCTCGACCAGAAGCTGCAGGTCACTCTCCAGGGCAGGGGAGAAGGACGAGTCGAGGACAAAGAACTGCAGAGACTTCTCGAGGATGGTCTTCCTGACGGCAGGAGACACCCGCTTCTCGAGCTCGTCATCCTTGAGAGTGGGCAGCCTCACCAGGAGCCTGCCACCGGCCTTCACACCCTTCAGGATGTCGATATCCTGGAGAAGTCTCTCCTCACCAACGTACACGACATCAGCCTCCTCGACTGCGTATGGTGCCTCAATGGTCTTAGGAGAGCTGCGAATGTCGGTACGAAGGAGACCACCTCGGACCAGGTTGTCGTGTGTCTCGTGAATGTAGACATTGCTGGATGACTCTCTAGTGAAGTACTTGCCAATAACGGCAGGCGAGTTAGCACCAGCGGAGTTGTCGACATCCCAGAAAGTGTACTGCTCGACCTCGCTGGTCAGAGTAGAAGTAGCGGTTTCGGCCTCGCCATCCTTGCCAGTGAGCTTCTGGACGGTGGATCCGAAGCTGGTGGGCGTCAGAATAGCAGACGCAGCATACTTGACATCGGAGACAGCCGGTGCCTGAGCCCACTTGGTGGAGAATGAGACAGCAGCGAGCACATCCGAGTACAGGATGGACTGAACCGCGGCATCGTCAACCTCGGAGTTGTTTCGGACTTGGCCCAGGACAGCAATCTGCTTAACGGATGCTGGCAGGGTGTTCAGGAACGCCTCCTCAACGAAGGGGCGGTACAAGCGAACGCTGACGGCGCCAATCTTCTTGCCCTCAGCTGAGAGCTGAGAGACGACCTGGTTGGCTATCTGGGACTCGACGCTGCCAAAGACAACGATGACGGTGTCGGCGTTGGCGTCTCCGAAGTACTCGAAGGGCTTGTAGTCAGTGCCAAGCTCGCCGTTGAAGGCGTTCAGCAAGTCGAGAATCTTGCCAGCGTTGTCGAGGTGAGAGTTCAGGCCCTCAACGTGCTTGGACAAGCTGTTGTAGGTCTCACGGATGCCGGTCTCACTGAGAGCATCAATGACCCTCAATGTCTCTCTGGAAGTGCGGATACCGTCATAGATGTGCAGAGATGGCAGGATGGAAGCCATCAAGGTGGAGAACAGAGACATGTGCTGGGTCTCGTAAGCAGAAGCGCTGCTCACAAGACCGAGACCCAGGTCCTCGGCAATCTGAAGGGCGCTGCCGTACTCGGAGACAAGGCCATCCTCGGAAGAGTAGTCCACGGCGGCAATGTGGGCGACGAAAGGGCTGGCGACGCTGTACAGAAGCGACAGCTGGTCGAGCGAAGAACGCAGGTTGCGCAGGCTCAAGCTGGGGGCAAGCAAGGTCTGGGGGATGTGTCTCTTGGACATGTCGAAGTCCTCGGAGAACATGTAACCCAGGGCGAAAGCGCCAGCGCCAGCTCGGGTCTGGAGCGGCAGGACGGACGTGGAGTAGCCATGGATGTTGGTCTCGTTGGTACGAGCCCACTCGCTGACGGCGACATCCAGGTCGAACGTCTCGGGGGAGTAAGAGAAGATCTTGTCAGACAGCTTGTAGGCGACCTGCTGGACGAGGAGCTGGGCAGTGACATAGGTCGGACCAGAGATCTGGGACAGAGGCACCATCTGGCCGAGGGGCAGGCTGGAGGAGAGCTTCTTGAACTCCTCGCCGGTGTGGACCTCAGGCGCCACGGCGCCAGAGCCCTCTTGTTGCTTCAGTTGCATGGTAACAAACGAGAACAAATGCAATGAGAAACTAAAACAAGAATATCACCAAACTTCAAGACCAAGGAAGGGCAGAGAAAGAGAGTGTGTAAATTGGATTCCTCTGTGACGGGATATGTGTGGTCGACCGGGAGTAAAGGATCCCTGGATGTAGTGTGTGAGTCTTGTCGTCCAGTCCTCTCAATTGTTGAGAGTCTTGGGTCAAGTCGAATCGAAATATCACACACACAGTGAGGGAGAGATGTGATGATGGAGATTATGAAAAGAGATCATCCAAAGAGACAAGAAGTTGAAACATTTTGACATAAATTAGAAATACCATGTCCATAACTAGGTCCCGCACAACCGGAGAAGTTCCATCTTTGCTAGGCTCAACGGCGCCACAATCAATCGCCATATGCAAATTTCTCTCAGTGCTGGTATGCTGTGAAGCATTTGTCAAGGTTGAAAGGGCTCGATTTGGCATGATGCGAGGACTGGAGGAATTGCGCCATCGAGAACCAATCACATAACACCAAAATTCCAAATGCGGGAAGGAGTCCTTCGCTTGTTCCGTCTCTCGGCCTTCAGAGACCGTGAACATCGGCAAGAACTAGTCGGCACGGCACTCGGCGCCTGCGGAAGTATCGGTGGGTATCGGTATCGGCCATGCCGTCGGAAGCCTGGTTACTATGTAGATGACTGACTGACTGACTCCTTCCTCAACGCCTGAGAAGAAGAAGTCGTCCACGAAGATCAACATATCAATACAGATGCCCAGCAGATGGTTGCGTTGCCCAGGTAGTTATTGCACATTGACGAGGCGACGGTGAATACTCCAATGACAATCAGACACTTTTGTTGCTGCTCAATGCCCGAGGAGATGGAAAACCACCTGCGTATCTCCACGGGTGGCAAAGAGCTCCCAAGGTTACTAAGTTCCCTTCCTAGGTATGGAGTACATACTTACATACCTAACTTGGTAGGTATTGGTAGGTACCGGTACGGCTCCGATTCCACGGCGCCCATCCGGTGCACCTCATCCGAGTGGCTGACTCAGCGGAAACTTCGGTTGGTTGGTTGGTCTCGTCTTGTCTTTGAGGGGGCGAAGAAAACGTGCATCGTTGATCGTTCGGCGAAGATTCGGGAGGGCTTGCCGAAAGATTGCACCTTGCAGAACATGGCAAGGCGTCAAGGCGTTGCTTTTGCTGGTTCAACTGATCTGCTAATAAGCGAGACGTCAAAATCATTTAGTACAGTTCAAAGTTGGGCCATCAAAACTGAGGAAAGACACAGCTGTCCCCATCAGTATTATGAAACCAAAGACTGTGAAGATGTCCAAAGACTGTGAAGATGTCCAAAGACTGTGAAGATGTCCAAAGACTGTGAAGATGTCCAAAGACTGTGAAGATGTCCATCATTGGCGAGGTACTGTTATTGGGTCTACACACTATCAGTATTCGTCTATCTGAGGTAAACTAACATTTAACTGAAACAGTCCTGGTTCGCTGTACATATTCTCCTGTGAACGTGATAAGGCTGTAAAGATGACGAACCCCATCCTGTGCTGATGACATCTGAACCACCTGGACAACCCTTGCTGAGCAACCGTGTACCTCTCTATCGCCCCCCAGATCTTGTTTCCCCCTTCCAGTTGCTAAATTTGGCCTGCTAACGCCTGTGTCTTCCCCGCATGGGTCCTGTCAAGGATCAACCAGGTGCTAGATTGGTACCTGTCCGGTGCGCTTGAGGTCCCTGCAACTCCTCCGCGAAAACCACGCCGTACAGGCCACGATGGTTTGCGTTTTTTGTGCGTGAAATGCAGCAGCACTCGAATCGTATATTTCAAATGCAGCAGGAGGCTAATTATGTAGATTATATGAAACTTACTAAATCCTATCTGCTTTCAATGAGGGAACCTAACCTGATTCCTCCTCTTCTTTCTAACGGTCTGTTACGCTTTTCGAGATTTGACCACCACGGTTTTACACACTACGGTGGACGATAGTTCTGAGAGCACCTGAATATCTCATGCGAGCAGCCTCAAAAGTCTACGAGACATTCTGCCACTCTTGTATTCCACGTTCCACTGGCAATATCCAGGCCTATTGAAGGTGGATGGTCCTTCATTAGGGTCGTTTACTACAACACGTCGTCCTGCGGTGCCACATTCTGCCCGAACAGGCGGGCCTCTTAAACAGCACTGTCAAGCCATCACCAAACCCGTCACGCCGCAATATCCGACAACTTGGGGACCATATCTTTATATCACCATGGCACCCTCGTCGCACAGGGCCAAAGGCTCCAATAGCCACGCCGATGATATGGTCTTGACATCCTACCTCGTGTCCAATCTCCATTGTCCCACCTGCGTTTCAGCCATCAAACACCATCTTAACGAAAGTTTCCCTGAAAAGGTCCGATGGGTATCACCAAATATTGTGACCTCGGTCGTCACGGTAGAACATGACCCGAGGGTCAACATCAAGACAATGGCCGATGTTCTAGAGGATGCTGGCTATGAAGTCTCTGGTGTCAGCTCGACTGCTGCTGATCCTGATGATGCTCAGTCGCAGATCAACGCCCCTTGCCAGATTACCGACAATGACAGAATAAGAGACGCACCTTCTAACCCATCTAGGGGGCTTTCTACCTGGCTATCTGGAGATCATTCTCAGTCTGAAGTAACCAGGGTCTATCTGTTAAACTGCGAGCAATGTCGTAACTCCCAGTCAACATCACCTACCAGGAAACCATGCCATGACCAGCCAAACGCAGCATTTCCGCAACCAGCTTCATCTACAGAGATCTCAAGTCCACATTCTTCGGAACCTAAGAATTTGGTTTCGGGAGAGAAACCAGGTCCGATGTCTTTCGTCACAGTTGACACGGATGACAGCAACTCCCCTGATAAGCAGGTATGGCGCGCCACTCTCGCTGTTGGAGGCATGACATGCGCTTCCTGCGTCAACGCCATCAAGGAGGCCCTGGAAAAGAAGGATTGGACTACTGGGGTTGCCGTCAACCTTGTATCCAACAGTGCTACTGTCGAGTTCCTGGGCAAGGAGCACGCCGATGACTTGGTCGAATCCATCGAGGACCTAGGCTATGACGCAGCCCTGGACAAGGTTGAAAACGCCCAGGAGGAGAAAACCGAGAGTAAGGAGAGGGCTGTCGAGATCTCTATGAAGGGTATTTACTGCGAACACTGTCCTGGTCGTGTCATCAACAGCTTGGCGGGCTTTCGAAGACAGATCGAGGTCGTCACTCAGCCAACACAGGCACGGCCCATCATGAAGATCTCTTACGTACCGACTGCACCCAGTTTCACTATTCGACAAATCCTGGCCGCTGTGGAGGCCAGCGATTCAGCCCTGAAGGCATCCATATACCATCCTCCAAGCTTGGAGGAGCGATCCATGATGGCCCAGCACAAGCACCAGCGCGAGCTGCTCTACCGAGCCATATTCACTTTCATCGTGGCTATTCCCACATTCATCATTGGTATAGTGTATATGTCACTCGTATCTGATTCGACACCAGGCAAAGACTATCTCACAAGACCATGGACGTCGGGCATCAGTCGTGCACAGATTGCCATGTTCATCATGGCAACACCAGTATACTTCTTCGCTGCCGACGTATTCCACAGACGGGCCATTAAAGAAATTAGGACCTTGTGGCGGAGGGGGAGTAAGGTTCCCATCTTGCGCCGGTTCTATCGTTTTGGAAGTATGAACACTTTGATGTCTCTGGGCACAACAATTGCATACATCTCTTCGGTGGCTCAACTGATCGCCGCTGGGGTCCACAAACCAGAACGAGTCAACGATACGGACTTTTACTTTGACTCTGTTGTTTTCTTGGCACTATTCCTCCTCATCGGGAGATGGATCGAGGCGTACAGCAAGTCCAAAACGGGAGATGCGGTGACGGCTCTGGGCAGACTTCGTCCCACTGAGGCAGTTCTTGTTGAGCGTAACGCTGACGGCAAGGAGGAGGACACGGTAGTGAAGGCGGATTTGCTTGATTTTGGTGATACTGTGCGGATAAGACACGGCTCATCGCCACCTGCGGATGGTGTCGTTGTCCAAGGCGAGAGCAACTTCGACGAGTCCAGTCTTACCGGAGAGGCTCGACTCATCAAGAAGAGCCCTGGCGATGCGGTCTACGCTGGAACGGTCAACAAGGACAAACCGATTGTGATCCAGATCACGGGGGTAGCGGGTACCTCCATGCTGGACCAGATTGTGAATGTCGTGCGGGAAGGCCAAACGAAGCGTGCGCCGATGGAACAAATAGCCGACGTCCTGACTACTTACTTCGTTCCTGTTGTCACACTCATCGCGGTCATCACGTGGATCATCTGGATGGTCTTGGGTCTCACCGGGGCCCTCCCAGAGGACTACCTGGACGTCACTTCTGGCGGCTGGGTTGCGTTCTCGCTGCAGTTCGCCATTGCAGTGTTTGTGGTGGCCTGCCCATGTGGCTTGGGTCTTGCCGCTCCCACAGCCATCTTCGTCGGCGGAGGCCTTGCTGCAAAGCATGGCATACTGGCGAAGGGTGGCGGCGAGGCTTTTGAGAAGGCAAGCCGGATTGACTGCGTCGTCTTTGACAAGACCGGTACTCTCACCGAAGGTGGTCAGCCGACCATCACGGACTTTGGCTTCTACCCTGACGGTGTCGACGACCCTGACGGGAAGTCGGCGATGCTGGCGGCCCTGAAGATTGTCGAGGATGGAAGCAGTCATCCGATTGCAAAGGCCATTTCCTCATTCTGCTCGAAAAAGGAACTCGACCCAAACGTGAGGGTCGAAGATCTCAATGAGGTGCCCGGCAAGGGAATGCGAGCCATATACCATACTGGAAACCAAAGCCACGAAATCCTCGTCGGCAACGAAGCGCTCCTGGCAGGATCCCGTATACACATCTCGAACAAAGTGATCGAATGTCTAAACAACTGGAAGAACGAGGCGAAGTCCATCGCGCTGGTGGCAACCAAGCGGGCCACACCGGCGGAAGTAGTAGGCGGCGACAGCAGCGAGAATCCCGGACGGTGGACCATCGCCGCGGCCCTCTCCATATCCGACCCCGTCCGCCCGGAGGCGCCCGCCGTCGTGCGGGCACTGCAGTCCCGGGGCACGCGCGTGTGGATGCTCTCGGGGGACAACGACGTGACGGCGCGGGCGGTGGCGGCGCGCATCGGCATCCCCGCGGACCAGGTCATCAGCGGCGTCCTGCCCACGCAGAAGGCGGACAAGATCACATACCTCCAGTCGACGCTCAAGGCCGGGGGCGGCGGCGGAAGCAGCGAGAAGGACAACAAAAACGACAGGCGGGCCACGGTCGCCATGGTCGGCGACGGCATCAACGACTCGCCGGCGCTCACGAGGGCCGACGTGGGCATCGCCATCGGGTCCGGGTCCGACGTGGCCATCAGCTCCGCCGGGTTCGTCCTGGTCAAGTCGGACCTCTGGAGCGTGGTCACGCTGCTCGAGCTCTCCGGGGCCGTCTTCCGCCGCGTCAAGGTCAACTTCGCCTGGGCCCTGGTGTACAACATGGTCGCCGTGCCCGTCGCCGCGGGCGTCCTGTACGCGATCGTGCCCCCCGGGGGTGGCCACGTCCGGCTGGACCCTGTCTGGGCGAGCCTGGCTATGGCGTTGAGTAGTATATCTGTGGTTATGAGCAGTCTTGCGCTGAGGAGTGGGATACCTTGGCTGGGGTTTAGGGAGAGGACGAGGAAGATTATGGTGTGATGTGGATGGATGGATGGATGGGGTGCCTTGGTAATATTAATCGACTAAGAGGGTAGCCGTACTGTTTTGTTAGATGGTCAGTAGAGCCTGATCGGGAGAGAATACCATAGACGAAAGAATGGCTTGATGCGATATCACTGCATAGGCCAATTCAAGCAGTGAACACCCTTGGATAACTACTAAGTATGGAGTGTCCAGTCTATATGGCAGTGCGGAAGACTCCAGTGTCCACGGGAAAAGTGTCGACAGCCAGGCAGGCCAATATCTCATTAGAGGCAACATCTGTCACTAATCTAGGGCTTTAAGATTGGGTGTGGCATTGCAGAAGCTGGCAGCCCCCATAAGCCGCTCGTTCTTGCGTCTTTGTTGCATGAAAGATGCCTAGAGAGCGACCAGTGCATGTGGCTATGATGTTCTTACTTGAGACACGCATCCTTTAATGGACGAAACGGGCTTATGACCTGGCTCTCGAGGTCATGTGAAACGACAGCGATGTGCGATGCTCAACCCACTTGGGGGCTAGCCAGATGTTCAAAACGAAATAGTGCTACCTAGATCCTTCAAACCTAAAGGCTATGTATGTGGAAGAATCCTGTGAGGCTGACAGCAGAACCGAGTGTGTAGATTCAGCCGGCCAGGGAGGACCGTGGGATCAGGGTAAGGATATCGACGGCCGGCTCCACATCATTTTTGAGGTATGTATAAATTGGGCAATCGGGATCGAGCTGTGGGAGAGGAACACATACAGCAGAACAAATGTCAGTCCACCTTCTGAGCCAAACATTACAATAACAGCCAGCAATGTCCAAGCCCATGTACACAGCCATAGATGTCAAGCCCAAGGGCGTTGGCAAGAACTCAGCGGCCAACACACCCGAGGAACAGTACGGAAGGACTAAGGGGTATCTCAAGAAGTACCCCAACGGGAGGGTCAATCTGAAAGGTCACAAAGACGTGATCCGTCTACGCTTCGACACTGTCCGCCAGAGCGGTGTGCAGCCCCCCTTGAACCTCGATCTCGTCAAGCAACTTCACCTCGCGGAGGACGATCGCTGCTGGCTCATAGGACGGCGAGACCCGTTCGACCAAGTACAGTATGTGAACCCAGGGGGTTGGGAGCGAGACGGGCATTGCGGCATATCCGCCATCCACGTCATGGCCATCCCTCGGAACGATACAAATAAACAGGAGACTATCGTCAGTGGCGTGGCGCTTCACAAGCAGAACCTCGACATCATCGACCACATGAAGAAGACGTTCAAAACCTGGTGGGAGAAGAACAAAACCGTCCGGGAGAGAGTCATCTGGCACCAGGCCAGGGCCATCCTCAGCACATACCACAAGCACCTCTCAGACATCGCACTGGGCCAGACCAAACGTCCGACCGACCAGAAGATCGACAAGACCGAGGCAGGCAAGTTAGCAAAGCGCTTCCTAGCCGTGCAGGAAGAAGTAGGCATATTTAAGAGCCAGCTCCGCTGCGAGGACATGCCCCGGTGGGACGACATGCTAGGGAAACTGGCGCGCGAGCTCGAGAAGGACCCCAGCCTGGACGCCAACAAGACGCCCTGGACGCACCCGGCCCTGCGGCTCCTGACGGCACACAAGCACTACAGGGACCTGGTCCTGTGGGAAAGGGGAGGGCCAGATCCGGGCCCGGGACTTCGAGTTCGCCCTCCACCTCCCGCCGGACAACACCATCAGCTACCTCCACCTGCACGTCTTCCTGGCGCCCGTGCGGTTCCGGGAGTGGAGCGTGGCCATCTGGGATTGGAGCTACAGGTCTGCTGATGAGGTCGTCGAGGTGGCGGGGGAGTATGATGGGCCGGCGGGAGCAAGGTCGAGGGGGGGAGGGGGTGAGGCCCAGAAACGTATACCCATGAAGGCAGACACGGGGGCGGCGGCGGGTGGTGTTTCTCGCGAAAAGATGCCGGCGACGACGACGACGACGACGACGACTAAAGCAGTGGTGCAGCCGCAGGCGCGGCCGGGCGCAATCGCTCAGCAGAAGAAAGGCCCAAGCCCTAAGACACGTTGAGAGGACGAATATCAAGCCTAGTTGGATACTAAGCAGACAATAGACTTCTGTGGTAGTTATTGAACTGTGAGCACGTTGTTGAGTCCCCTCTCTCTCTCTCTCCCCGTTTGGGTCTGTGGCCCCTGGCTCCTGGTACAGAGCCCCTTGCTTTCGATATGATTTGACCTCGACACGAGGAGGGTAACTGCCAGTCGCCATGGTGGCAGTGTTTTGTTGTTGGTTCCCTACATTGAAGAGTATGTGTCCGTGGAGCACAAACATGTGAATATTCAATGTTGATGTTTCCAAGGTTTCTTGTCTCCACTGAATCTGGGGTACATTACGGAGTACGTACTCCATAGGAAACTGTGCATGTACCTAGGTAGCTATGTACCTAAGTATCTTTGTACTTGCCTACTATTGTAGTAGGCATTTAGGTATCTAGGTACCCTTGTACCCTTGTAACTCCCGAAGTCGTCGTTGGTTGATGTTCCAACCGACGCTCCTCCAATGTGCCATGTTACAATACAGTGTTGTTTGTTTTTAGTGAAAACCCTTGGATAATCTTGTTAGTCTTGCAACTTGTTTTGATCAGACCTTCAGTTCATTGGAGGGGGCTGGTTCTATCTGTTCGTATATAATCGTATTCACATGTTGGTGGTGTGAAGAGAAAGAGAGTGGGAAAAAAGAAAGCTCATTTGTCCAGAACAGCTTTGTTGACCGCATGAAAAACATACTAGTTAGTACAGTAAGTAAATCCATGGATCACAGTAAAACCCACCCACCCAGGCCACCCTTCCATATTATTACTGCATAGTACGTACATACCTACCTAGGTACTAAGTAGGTCGATACAAGCAGACAAGCAGACAAGCAGGACAAGATTGATTCCCACGCCCGCCACGGCATTAAATCATCCCACACACACCACCCTGCAAACCAAACCACCCCCCTTACACGGCATTCCTATATTACCCAGGTAACCCGCCACCCTGTTACTGCTGGCTTACCTATTATTATAAGACATGGATTTCATCAAGAAGCGAAAGCTCAATGCCCTCTTGAACGGACTTGGTAACAGCAGCGGACCTTCCTACCCCACCGACATCAGCCCAACACAGGACACAGCCTACAATCACCACAATCACCACAATCATCACCACCACGAACACGACCTCGAGAACGCGCCTCAGACCCCTCCTCCTTCTAACCGAAACCCGACTGCCGCCACCACTACCACCACCACCACCACCATCGACTCGACATCCTCGACAATTCGCACACCGGCCTCAGACTCCATGTCGTTGCGCCAATCCGCATTCTCCCTTCCGAGGTCAACTCCTCCCCCCAGCGACCTCGACCTCCTCACCAAGCGGAGACGACTCGGCCTCCCAGGCTCGACCCCGTCCAAAGACACCAACCCAGCTACTCCACAGGCCGGCCAAGCCCAGACGACCATATCGAACATCGTACTGCGGAAATGGAGCGGCAACAACAAGGAGAAGAACCCCATATTCAAGCCCAAGTACTGCCCAGGCGACAGGGAAGAGCTCCTCAAGCGCCTGGCAAGCTTCCAGGAACTGACCGACTGGACGCCCAAACCCGACCCGGTTAACGAGGTGGAATGGGCGAAGCGGGGGTGGATATGCCAGGGCAAGGAGCGCGTGCGGTGCACGCTCTGCAACAAGGAGCTGGTCGTGAAGCTGAACAGGAAGGAGGTGGACGGCAAGGAGATCCCCGTGCTCGTGCCCTCGGAGATCGAGGAGGCCCTGGTGGCCAAGTACGTCGAGCTCATCGGCGACTCCCACTCGGAGGACTGCCTGTGGCGCAAGCGCGGCTGCGACGACTCGCTCCTCCGCCTGCCTCTCTCCAGCCGCCAGACCGCCATCCAGGACCTGAGGAAGCGCTACGACGAGCTCTGCGCCCGAAAGGACTTCCTGCCCTACGAGTTCAACCTACGGCTCCCCGAGAGGCTCGACATCGACACGGTCCTCGGCCAGCTACCACCCAACTTCTTCACCGTGCCGGCACCCCCGGCGCCACTATTATCATCAACATCAAAATCATCATCAACCACAACCACGACCACAACCACCCCGCCCCCGTCAAAACCCAACCGCGTAGCCCTCGCGCTCGCCATCCTAGGCTGGCAGGGCCTAACCAACGCGCGCATAGGCCCCGTGCCCAACACCTCGTCCTGCCACACCTGCCTCCGGCGGCTGGGCCTGTGGATGTTCAAGAGCAAGGAGGTCGACCCGGACACGGGCGCCGTCGTCGTGCCCGCCCCCATGGACCACCTCGACCCCCTGCGGGAGCACCGCTTCTTCTGCCCCTGGAAGAGCGGCGAGGCGCAGAGGATCAACCCGGGCGCGCCGCCGCGGAGGACGACGCTCGGCGCCGCCGCGGAGGACGAGGACAGGCCCGGCTGGGACATGCTGCTGCAGGTGCTCAAGAACGAGGCGTACCTTCGGGGGCGGGAGACGCCGGGGAGGAGCGGGGGCG
>LKEA01000006.1:333164-369696 GCA_003795315.1 Cytospora schulzeri | reverse complement strand
TCACGATTTCCCTCTTGTTCATTTTGATTGTCTTGGAAGGTCAAGGTGGTAGGTAGTATTATGGCTCTGGCATGACAAAAAGGTCTGGGGGTGTGTATTCAGTGACGGCTACGAAGTTTGCTCGACGACGGAATGTCTTGTTCCTTAACTTTTTTCCTCTTCGCCTTTCTGAGAGCCATGGATGAAGGCATAGCATAGGCGACACATACCATATAGGAGGATATCTCCTTTTAGTTTGCTTCTTAATGAGATAATATGACAGATACTCGCGTTCCTGTCGAGTGGACTTTCTTTGCTCACCCTGAACCATACATAGGCTTCTCCGTGCCTATGCTGCGAATCGACCATGAACTTGTGAAGCGTATGAAGGTTTGCATATGTAGCTAGATCCCTCAACCACACGTAGTTTACGTCCCTATGCTAGCTCAGTAGACAATTAATTGATCATGTATGAAGTCCCGGACACCCTACACCTACGAGCGGAGGGCAACGTACAACCAACCACACGAGACGATGGCATGTTGCAGGACCATCATGGTATTCGTTTCACGGGGACGGCTATAGATTGAACATAAGATGTTTTTGGTTTTGACGCAACATCCCCTCCCTTTTCGTTTCCGAGGGGGTTAGACGGATTCCCATTCGTGGACCGTTCTTCAAGGCCGCTCTATCTCATAATTAAACTTTTGTAAATACGACTTTTTCGTTACTGCCGACAGCAGTGTTTCTCCTTCTCCCCTTCCTTTATGCAAGCCCAACATCCCCCTCTATTTGGATCCCAGAACCTCCTGGACAGACTTCAGCACCTCGGCGTGGTAAGCGGCGGGGGCGGCGACGACGCCCTTGTTCTCGGCGAGGGTGCGGCCGACGCTGAAGTCGAGCCTGCTGCCCGTGACGTCGGTGACCTGGCCGCCGGCCTCGCGGACGATGAGGTCGCCCGCGGCGTGGTCCCAGATCTTCTCGACGTACGTCTTGGAGGTGGGCAGGCGGAGGTAGATGTCGCCGGCCCCCCGGGCGATGGAGGCGTACTTGGCCTGGGAGTCCATGCGCACGCTGGGCCGGGTGATGCCCAGCTTGGCGGCGATCTGGGCGGCCTCGCCCTGCGAGCTGTGCCCGGCCTCGACGCTCTCGCAGAAGGTCGCCTCGGACATCTTGGCGATGGGCTTCATGGAGATGGCCTGGCCCTCCTTGAGGCCGCCCGTGCTCAGGGGCCGGCTCTGGGCGCCCTGGCCCTGCACGGCGGAGAAGATGACGCCGCGGCCCTCGTCGGTCGCGTTGGAGCCGATGTCCACGGTCAGGGGGGCCGAGTCATCGAGGGGCAGGTTGGGGCACCCCAGGACGCCGACCTTGACGTCGCCGTCGACCATGAGGCCCAGGCAGACGGCGTACTGGCCGCCGCGCAGGAAGCCCTTTGTGCCGTCGATGGGGTCGATGGCCCATATCCGGCCCTTGCTGCCGCCCTTGCTGTTGCCCTGGTCGATAATGTCCAGGGCGGCGTCGGCGTCCTTGATGGAGCCGCCCAGGGTGGCCTCGGCGGCGGGGTCGTCCAGCTTGGTGCTGGAGACCAGGTCCCAGACGATCTGCTTGAGGTTGGCGTCGTTGCGCATGGTCTCGGCCTCCTCCTCGGCCACGATCTCGTCCTCGGGGAAGTTGGCCTTGAGTGCGCTGATGATGAGGGCCTGGGCGCCAAAGTCACCGATGGTGACGGGGGACTTGTCGTCCTTGGAGACGGTGCCCTTGGCGCGCTCGTGGAAGACACGCTTGGTGAGGATGGTGGCGCGCTGGACGGCCAGCTGGGCCACCTCGAGCTCCTTTGCGTATGCGGCCATGTTGTTGTTCTATTTTATGTGAGGGGGTGGTTTTATGTGGTGAGCTTGTTGTTGTGAGATTTAAGATTTTGATATTGGGTATTGGGTATTTGGAATGACAAGCTAAGCTTTGGAGTGAGAGAACTTGAACTTGCACATGAATGGATTTATTAACAAAAACAGCTTACCTGGTCAGAATGTATGGGAAAGTTGGCTGTAGAGAAATAGAGGGGTCGAATGCCCCTCAGTGACCCTCCTGACTCGGATTTTATACCCACTGATGACGACGTTCGGGACCCGAAGTGGTGAAGGACGGCGGACAGCCGCGGTGCAGCCCTTGTAAGAAGGATAGCCAGGATGGTGGTTACAATGAGATAGAGTAGGAGAGAGCAGAGTCCGTAAGTCCGTCGAGGAGACCGTTGAGGAGGGACCATTTGTTGTGTGATGAGAGTTAATGAGTTTGGTTGTGCTGTCGTATTACATTGATTTAGATATTATTGACTTGAGTGAGAAGTATCAAGGGTCCTGTATGGACTGCTATTAATCAAGTACCTTTAAGTACCTATTTACCCAGTAACCAGATTTGGTAATCGCCCTGTAAATCCCATCGATATCGCGCAACGGCCAACATTGACATGCAGCTTGGTGCAAAACACACCATGCTCTTGATATTCTCCAGTTGGAACAGCCTGTTCAGATCGATACCAGGGCATTTATTCTTCAAACACAAGGTAGGTTGTAAGTAACTACCTAATCTAGGCGACTGCCTGGGCATCTCTAGATGTCAGGGACAATTTTGAAGAGCCATGCAAAGCCAATGGGAGAAACAGACTGATAGATAGAGTTACGAGATCGACCTCTGGGAAAGGGGCACAATATTGTGGATGGCTACGCCTGGCTCCAATTGGAACGAATAGGTACCTGCAGAGCAACCATGTACAAGACTGACCAGAAATAGGTATCACAGCGATAAGCGGACTGGCGGGTTGTGGAAGTGACCGACTTGCGCATACCCGACCGGCACTGTTGCACCGTTGGCGGACATCCGCGCGGAATTCACAGCCGTCCAACAGTCCATGGCCCTCCTCTCAGGACATCTTCACGCTGTTTAGTGTTGAGGTCAAGAGTCCAAATATGCGACCACTTTCTCTTCCAGCTTCAGGTGCAATTAGCAGTTCCTCACACAATACTCAAGCTCATCCCCCAATTCTTGATCTTCGAATCTTCGAAAATGACATGGTATTTGTACAGGCCATGCCTGTTCTGCCCGCAACCACGGCGGCCAAGCAAGCCACATAGATAGATATACACAGACCCAGCCAGGGGTAGCCGCCGCTTGGGTAAACACGCGCAGGCTCGTCTATTTGATCTTCTTCTGCTTCAGCTTGATCGTCTCGTCGTTGACAAAGATTCCCTTGCCCTTGTACGGCTCCGGCACACGCCACCTCCGTATCTTGGCCGCGAACTGCATCACCTCCTCCCTGTTGATCCCCTCCAGCAGGATACGCGTGGGCTGCGGCGTCGACGCCTTGATGCCCTTAGGCACGCCCAGGTCGATCGGGTGCGAGAAGCCGAGACGCAGGCAGACAAAGTCCTGGTCCGGGTACTCCTCCAGCGCGGGCCGCTTGTCGACCGACGCCCTGTAACCGATACCCACCAGACGCAGCACGGCCGTATGGCCTTCTGAGACGCCGATTATGTACCGCTGGATGTAGGCCCATGACGTTCCTGTAGGTGGTAAGAGTGTGTGTCAGTGATGCGGGTCTGATTTTGCGCTGGACGGGGGAAAGGTAATCACGTACCCCACATCTCCATCTGCTGCTTCACCTTGTTGTCCTCAATGCTGAGGACTAACCTCCTTGCTGCCGCATCGTGGTCGAGCTTTAGGTACGGAGGCACATTGAGATCGAGTTTGCCTGTAATGCGCACCCCATGTGAGCCAAATATTCCCAATCCAAAGACGTCCCGTGGCACCGTTTGTCTCAAGACCTACCCAGCGGTCCCGTTACCGTCACCGTCCTCCTGGGAGTCTGCTTGTACTGCGTGTAGTCCCTCTGGATGTACGGCTCGCCGATGGTGAGCTCGACACCAGGCGGTATCGATATCGGGGTGCGGCCGAGCTTGGACGGCTTCGAGGTCGAGGCGGAAAACTGGCGGCGCGCAGCTGGTGCGGCGGCAGCAGCGGTGGGCGCGGAGCTGTGGAAGGCCGGGACGAGGAAGGAGGGCAGGGTTATTATGGACGAGGGCGATATCGCCGCCCTCGCTTTGCTTGGGGCGAGCATTATTGTTGGTGTTGTGGGGGCGACCGGATGCAGCTCTCAAAACCACATCGCGTTGCGTCGTCGCAAATATCCGAGATGCTGCAGACCCGAGCTTTGGGGACGCCCAGACTCGAAAATTGAGGTCGCGGGATTATGTAAGCCGGCAGAGCTTCGGCAGCGCTCATGGCCGCCCGTCCAACCACCACAACTGCACGCACCGGAATGTCGCCCACAACCAGACAGACGTCCACACCTTAATTAAAAGGACGGTGAGGCAAACTAACAGAAAGCTTGTGACAAGTTTAGTATCACTTTATCAGATGATCTTGTCTGGCTGCTAGTGGGGGAGATACTTCACACTACCTGGAACGACGGCGCAAACCATTTTCCCGGCTATATTGGCGACTACCAAGATACTTTCAGCCACAACGCACCCTAACGGAGCTTCCAATGTGTTCATGTGACTACCTAGGTACCATCGAGACTGTGTCAAGGCGGCCCGGGAGTTGAGGCTCTGCTGACCTTGGAGCCTCGGCATGAGAACCTTGGACAGACAGTAACACTATCGCTTGGTATTTCTGTATCCCGAGGGCTATAGAGCACAACTCAGAGTCTGGAAATAGTATGCATTTGACATTGAGTTCAGTATAATGAATACAATATTGGGTGAGTGTGTGACTCACAGTAGGTCAATCACTATAAATTAAGCCACATGCAAAGTGAAGGAAGACATCCTTTGCTCACCCAACACACGGCATGTTTCCTAACCAGCAGGGAACATGGGCCTCATTTCGTTCAGGCTTATAGGTGGCAGCAACAGGTAAAGCAGATCCATCCATCGTCTTGCAAAACCTGAACTCGAAACAACATCTTGCTGGCGTCCGCCGTCGTTGCCTGTGGTTTGTGAATGAAGGGGAAATCTCGCCAGAGATACAGTCCTGACTTATCTTGCCACGACGATTATGGAAGGATGGCAGATGGCAGTCCTGAGCGACTGAAGCTACGCATCCGCGTTGTCGAGCAGGACCAAGGGCTGGAAAGGCGAATGTGTCTTCCTTCACAGCCCTGTGGTTTCGATGGCGTCTATATTTGTGTCATGGATAGCGAGGAGACGGTGGTCTAGGTGATACTGAACGGGTGTCCTAGAGGTCTGCTGTAATGGTTTCTAGGTACCCAGGTAGTATCCAAATTTAGTTGTACATGGTGGCTTGTCTTGCCCTATTGCTTTCGGCTTCGAAGAGTGTATTGCTAATGCGAACCTGGTGATGCCGGGTATGTGGTGAAATGTTGGAAACTACCTAGGTACCCAAGGGTTCCTCTATCTGGGTTACTGTGAGAGACTCTTGTTGTTCATCTCATATTCAACGAGGTTCTCTTGATCCAGTGAATGGGACGATTGGATAAGTTTGGAAGGAACGCTTTCAAATCCTGAAGACCTTCCCTTCCCCTTCGTCCTTCCCCTTTCCCCCTTCCCTAAACGGAAGCGACGCACTCTCCTCTTGCGTCGTTTTCTACCTCGTCTCCGTTTCTTTTTCTCTTACTCGAGGCTCGGTTCAATCAATTCCAAGGACGATTCGACGACCATTATCAGTTTGCCTGCCCTTTTGCCTTCTGGTTTCTTTCCCTTTTCTGTCGAATCGACTCTTGACCTAAGTCTTCTTTCCCTCATTTTGCCCTATCTGTGGTTGCCCTTCCCCTTTTCCTGACAGCAATCGGACGTCACTGGAAAAACCACACCAAGATGAAGTCGAACGTCTTCGTGTGGTCATGGCTTGGCCTTCTCTCGGCCAACAACGTCGCCGCCTTTACCTGGGGAAATCAGAGAGGAGCGAAGACAGGTCCGCGTCATGATCTCAACCTCAGCCCCCATGAGATACTGCAGTCAGGTTCGCCGCCATCCGATGTCTATACTGTCGCCTTGAGTGAGCTACAAGACCTCGAGACCGAGCCCCTCTGCCACCGAATCGCTGCGAGGCTTCTTGTTGGAAACTGCCAGCTACTCGACGGCAAAGACGAAGCAACCATCCTCACCGACAGCGGCCGCCAGATCAGAGACTTCGTCGATTCCTATGCTGCGAGTATGGCGATATGCGACCTCGAGCGAGGCAGCTTCAAGATTCCACGCGCGTGCGAAAAGTTTCGGGAGCCCATCCTGGGCCAGTTGCCGCTGAGCGAAAAAGCACAACTTCACGTAACCTCCCGCGAGATCGACCACTGTTTGTCTGGGCTCGCTGCAGAAAACGCGGCGTGGTCGACATGGGTCAGCTACCGCCATAAAGCTTTGAGGTTCTGCGAGGCTGCGATGGCAGATCAAGAGAAGGGTGAGTCAAAGCTGGCTCGTTTGTGGAGAACGTTAAGCTGACGAGCCTTCCCTCACTTTCAGCCCAAAGCATACTCCTCTATCAACGACTTACCAAAGTCCTGGCAAAGTTGACACATGGCGTCGAGATCGATATCAAAAACCACATGAGTAAACTCGAGCTTCGGTTCCAGAAGGCTGCTACCGCTGTGCAGGACTTGGAACCGCAGCTTGATCGCTTGAGAGAGAAGCTGGTGCGAACTGAGGACTATGTCTCGCACAATTTTGAACACGCGCTGAAGAAATCCGCCGAATCTTTGAACATAGGCCTGCAAGATGCTACAACACTTCAGCAACTGATCGCAGTGGTGATGCAGACTGCCCTCGAGGGCACGGCACACGTCGCCGCTGCCCAAGAAAAGTCTGTGCAGCTTGCCAATCAGAACAACGACGATATGGACAAGTGGTCTGCTGTGATAACAGCCGCGGCCACGGCCGCAGTGTCACTTAACAAAGAAATAGTACGTGCCTTTACCTCAGCGGTTACCTCCGGGGTGTCTAACCGTCTTTCAACTTTCAGGAGTCTTCCCGTCTCGACTTACAGGGGTTATCTATGCGTCAACAAACCCTGGCGGCAGGCCTGGACCACCTCACCTCAGTGGCGGACGATCTGTCATCGAAGTATGATAACCATGCACATGCGCTCAGCGAGGCCAAGAACATGACGGACGACATCCTTGATACGCTTGAGGAGGTAGCCGCATCTGCCGCCATCATCGAAAAAGCCCATCACTCTTACTTTCGGAGTCTTGGTATTGGCGGCTGGGTTCCTTACATCGTCAGCCCCATCGCGACACTGCTGCTGGGCTCCTACGGCCTCGCCCCCTCAGCTTTCAGGAACTTGGGCCTTGTCGCCTTGGGGGAAGTCGTTGGCTTCTCGGTTTCTCATTTGGACCGTGTCACCATCCCATGGACCCTATTTGCTACAGACGGTCCGGTGACGAACGCTTCAACAATGGCCTCGTAAATATCTTGGTGCATGGATATCGACCGGAGTGTTTTGGCCGGACCTAAATCTGGGATTGGATTGGATTGGGTGGTTCTCTTACAGGCTTAGTGGGATGATTCATTTTTAACTTTGTTTTCCTTTTTTTTTTTGGGCATCCCATGACGGGATTGGGATCAGATACTTACCATGCTCGGGCAACATACATATCATAAGGGGTTAACATGTGAAGGAGATGCCTTGCTATTATCGCCACATCAACACGAACTACGGAAGCTTAAGGTTAGGTCAGTTGACATTGCCGCTCATTTTATTGCAAATTCAGAATCACAATGATATCTTTCGGTGCCTAGACAACATAGCAGTCCGTGCAATGGCTAGACTCAGCTTTCGCAGCCTGAATTCGCTTCACCGTCGTCGGACAACCGGGCACAGCTCTACAGTTTCAAAGTCTACGGATCCAAAAAGCTACTTCCTTGATGATATAATTTGAGGTTGACGAGACGGGATCAACCTTGGTATGGACCATGCCATAGCAAGCCGAAGCCTTCGCAGTGTTTGTATTTACTTCAAAAACATGCGTATAAGCAGAATCTCACAAGCCTGTGGTTCCCGCAATATGGTAACTAGAGGGGCCTTGTGCTCACCCTGAACAGTAATTCTCGAGGGGTCGAAGACCAAGTAGCTAATACCACCAAGTCGAGGAAGGACTATACTATCTCGAGGGTACCAAGGACCATGGTCTCCTCTGATCACCGGCCTCGGTGCACTGGCAATACTTGGTATTAAACCATACTAGTCCTCGAATATCGCCAAACTCTCTGGGTCTGTATACAAGGATTACAATTCCAAAGTTTGACTAAAACGCCTAAAGGGCCTCGGATATCTTCAATTTTTGGAATACTATTGCAAGGCTCGGCAACTGTATAGTGCACTAATGGAACTTAATTATTTACAATATTTCTAACCTCGTCCGATTCCTGATATATAACTTATTCAACCCCCTCGAATTCCTCTTCATATTGGTCACCGAAAAGCTCCAACTCCCACCCAGAAGACTTCTTGCGCACTTATACACACACATTTACCTATTCACCTATTCACCTATTCACCCATACACAACTACACAACTATACACCCGCTTCACAATGTCCTCAACCACCCAGCCCCAGACCCAGGCTGTCCCATGCACCGGATTCTATAGCTGCAAGTGTCCGATGCCTAACTCCATGACACACACTTGGATGGGACAAAACACCCCAACCATCGTGTCCCACTACAAAGAATCCTGCAAGGGCTGCTATTCGTGTGAGTGGCTCAAGTCCACAGCGCGCCCGCTTGTTCCCGACCCAGTCCGTGTCGGCGTCATGATCCCAAACACCCGCAACCAGAAGGTCACCCCCGAGGCCTTCCAGATGATCAGGACGGCCGACCGGTTCCGGGGGGGCCAGCCGCTCCTCAGGTACGTCTACCCAAAGAGGGTCGGCGGCATAGGGAGGTGGATCGCCGTGCCCTGCAAGCCCTTCTTGCCTTTCCTGCTCCCCCAGTGGACCACCCAGGGCATCGACAGGTTCGTGCGCCACGAAGACGGGAATTGGGTCGGCCTGGGCAAGCAGGGGAGCAACCTCGCCCCTTACACCCTCAGACAGGACTCGAGACCCCCCATGGTGAACGAGCTGTACGAGTGGTTCGGTTATCTACCCTCCACGAGCCCCTACCTGCCCCCAAAACACCAAGCCTACTCTGACGGCAGGGCGAATGGGCTGTGGAACCCCGAGTTCGGCACCGTCTACGCGCCCGACGTCGCCAACGATGGGCAATGCGGCCCCATCAACGAGGTCGCCTGGGACGACGCCCACACCAACACCACCATCTTCGTCGGCTGCCTGGCGGCGTGGGCCACGGAGCAGGACCTGCTGGCGGCCTTCGGCGCCTTCGGCGAGATCGTCAAGCTGCGGGTGTTCCCGCCGGCGCGGGCGAGCCCCATCAAGAACGGCTTCGTGTACTTCTACCGGCGGCGCGACGCCGAGATGGCCCTGGAGCAGCTGCAGGGCCTGCCCATCTGCGGCAACCGCGTCCGTCTGTCCTGGGGCACGAAGGAGGACTGGAGCGTGCTTTGGGCTTGGAGCAAGGATCGCATTCGCGCCTCGGAGGCTCAGGTCAGTAAATACCCGCCCCCTTTTGAATACGCGATTTTCTGCTTCCTTCTGCTTTTTTGTTTCTTTCTTTCTTTCTTTCTGTCTTCCTTTCTCTCTTTCATTATGGAACAACTACTAACTGGATAACTCAAGACTTCGCCTGAGGTGTCTGACGTCTCGGAGACCCCTTCGCCTCAATAGACTGACTGCCTTCTCAGCAGTCCACGTCTTGCATGGCACAATTGTGGATTAATTTTGATCTTGATTCTGATTTAGTAAATAATATGATCATGATTTCTGCGTTTGTTTTGGGGGAAGGGGGGGGGGACTTTGGGTTTTCCTTTGTTCCTTCTGCTCTCTTCCTTTTTGATTTTATCTCGGGACAGGAAAGGGACAGGCAAAAATTCCCCGGACTTGTGGCTGAGTAGAGATGTTTTGGATTATTACCTTGGTATTGTTCTACATATAACGTCAGGATCATGTCTGTTGCGTCAAACGACGACATCTTCTCTGGCGTTTACAGCGGTATTTACTCCTTTGTACGAGATACATGCATGTTTGGGCGCAAAAGCAAAACAAAATATTCGGTAGGAATGGGAAGGAACATATCTTGTGGAAGCCACTGGATTCACCCAGAGCCCAACTTGAATGAGCAGTAGGTGGTGAAAGCAGCTTCGGAGACCTGTATACTTCCAGGGTTGAGTATTATGTATTATCAGGCCGAACATGTTCGATCTCTTCACAACAACTCATCTTTGAGTTTAGTTTCAATTTTGGTTTGTGATGGGATATACACGTAGGTATATAGTAATACATATACTTGTAAAAGAACATTGATCAGTCCTATTCTTACGATGCATGTGGCATGACCCCCAGTCTCCCCGTCTCCCCGTCTCCCCGTCTCCCAGTCTCCCAGTCTCCCAGTCTCCCAGTCTCCCAAGTCTCCCAAGTCTTGTAGTGATTGTTGTTATTACAGATGAAGGATACCATAATAGAATTACGGCAGTACTTGCGCTTTTAGTTCTATAAATTCCCCCAGCCTATATTTCTTGCTGCCAAGGTTCGTTCTCTGTATCTGATTGTTGAGAACCATGGTGGTCTCCCTGGGGAACGAACATTGAAGTGACGTTGAAACTCCCTGCGCCACAACGAGGCCAACTGTGGCTAAAGGCTCTTGTAAGGACTACACCCCAACTTCAACCACGAGCCAGTGAGAGTGACAGAGGGTGTGTGGCACAGCAAGCACCTCCGCAAGGGGAGTGATGTCATCCCGCAGGGACGTCAGCCTGACTGACTTACACGCTGTCTTGCCCAGTTGATACATATCTATATTCGCTGAACGTACATTCTCTTTTTTTCAAATGGTCCAGTCGCTAAACATCCTCTCTTCCAATACATCTATCAGAAGTTGACCTGCTATACTATCTCAAATACCATCATCATGAACAACGACAACAACAAAGGAGTCACCGGCGCGGCCAAGACCGTCACAGGCATCCTGGGCAACACCGTCTCTGGTGTCTCTCACACAGTCGGTGGTGTAGTCGGTATGCCATTTCCCGATACTTAATTTACTTTCCCATCAACCACTCACTCAAGTGATTGGACGAGAGAACACATATTGAGAGGACTGGCTAACATATTCACCCTTCGTTACCAGGCGGAGCAACCCGCGGCCTCGGCGAGACAGTCAACGGCCTGACTGGAGGTGCGGGCCGCCCTCTGGGCGATGGTCTCGCGAATGTAGGCACTGGTGTCGAGAACGGCCTGGGTGATGTTGCCAAGGGCGCGAGGGATGCTGGGAACTGGAAGAAATAATCTCCCTGTTGAACGCATCAATTGTCTGCTGCGATGAGGTTTACCAGAATGGAAACTCATCCGGCTTTTTTGTGTCCCAGGTTCGGGTTCTGTCGCAGTAAGAGTCAGGATATCGAGGTACATGTCTACTATTCCGTACCTTGCTTGTAGTTAAGTTAGTCCAGTGTCATGAAGAGATGCCCAATTTGTAATATTCAGCATGCCGTGAAAACCCTTTACCACCTAGAGCCTCCACGCACTCGAGCTGCAGGCCATTCATTCATCCAGCCGAGTCGAGTCCCACTATCGTCAGCAACTCACTCCCGATTCGTCCACGTCACAAAACACACGACGCAAAACATCACATATTTTGAAAAACTATGTTTCAAAACACGAATCATATGTAGAGGAGGAACTTGAAAATGGGTATCTGTCCTTTCCACTCCATTCAGACTATTCATACCAAGTATACTTCCACGAGTTCCTCCACAAGGGTGGAGGCTCCACCACTCACGAGAAGTTGAATACAAATAAATATGCATGCACCAACTCTTCTGACAACAGGTCCCCTGCATAGCCTCATGCAGGCCAGGCTTCAATGCTCTGATTTGCTTTGCTTGCTCGCCCGCCCGCCTGCCTTGCCAACCATCGATCCCACAGCAGTGGACCTCCATGCTTTCCAAACCTCCGAATCTCCAATAGCGACGCTTGGAAACGACCAGAGGGTATAGAATACTAAATGCGAAACAAGCGATATGCGAGGGGGGTTCGAGTAAGTACCTTGTGTTAGTCCGCCTCCGATTAAAGAAATGATCTCGGCCGGGGCCGGGGTAGGTATTTGCGAATTAAAAGCATAAAAAGTGAGCTGTCGGTTCCCCTTCAGTTGTGAAGAAGGGTTCTGTTGCGAATACCGTGGTCTACGCCAAACAAGGTCGCGTGTCTCTGTTGTGGGGGGTCTGGTTGCATTGATTGCTCGACTAAAGGGGGAACAACGAAGGAGGCGGCGCAGCACGAGGTTGCTACGCCTACGCCGTCTGGCCGACATCGCTGTTGATCTTAGCAGCCGTCGCCTCCTCCATGGAGCGGAGGAGGTTCAGGTTTTGCTCGCGCATGTCGCTGTCAAGCGTCTCCAACGAGTTGACCGTGTGCCTCATCCTAGCTAGCTTCACCGTCACATCCGTTAGCACCGATCCTCCAGCCTGCCTGATTGCGCAACCAAGGGACGTAAAAAACAGGATGAACGATAGTTGTAGGGAATGGAGGTAAGGACTGCAAATAGCAAGGGGCTTTCGCACCAAAGCTAAAGCCGCTGAAGAATGGTCCGGCTCACCTTCCGCCGTGGTACTGGTGGCTCTCGTCTCTCCAGCGGCGGCGGCATCATCTTCCGTGGCACCGGCGAATCTGCTGGCCGCTAAACCTGTTGGCGACATGGGCATCGCCTTGGCCTTTTGTTCGATCGGAACATGGTCAGTTCTATCGTACATAAGCGGCGTCAGGGCGGCATACCTTGGCCTCGGCAAGCTCCGCCTCCCTGACCTTGAGTTGCGCCATCAGCTCTCCGAGCTGTGACTCGGCCTTCTCAGCCCGACCGGTCGCCTCGTTCAAGATCTCCGTCATCGACTCGTGCATATCCCTATAGTCTGCCTCCGCCGTCTTCGCCTTGGCCGTGGCCTCGAGCTTGTGTGTCTCGAGCTCTTTGCTGATCATCTCGAGGTCTCCCCTAACTGCCTCCAGCTCCTCTGACGTCTTCATGGACTTGGACTCAGCAGCACGAACGGCCTCATCGTAAGCCTTCTTGTACTTGGCAAGTTCCTCCCGAAGAGCATCAGTCTCTGCCGAGCCGGGAGATCTTGGTTGCCTGTGGGCCTCCAAGTCAGCCTCAGCCTGGTACCTGGCAAATTTCTCGTTCGCAAGCTCGCCGCGGAGATGGTCAATCTCCTCCTCTGCCTTGTTGAAGTTCGACTTGGCGGCTTCCAGAGCACTATCAAGGTCAGACTTGGACTGTGAGAGCTGGCTGTCCAGCACAGAGGCGTGCTGGGTCTTGAGCTCCAGGATGGCCTTCTCGTGCTGCTCCTTCAGACCCTCGAGCTCGAACTTGGCGTCCTCGGCGCCACCAGCGTGGTCCTTCATCAGGTTCTCGATGGCCTCCGTGTGGGACGCAACCAGCTTCTGGATATCGGAAGTGTGTGCAGCGTGGAGTTCTTGCTTGACAGCCTCCAGAGCAGTGGCATGGTGCTCGTCGGCCTCGGTCAACTTGGCCCTCAAGGCAGCGAGCTCGTCCTTCGATGCCTGAGCGTCCACAAGGTCTTGCTTCATTTGCTCGAGCTCTGCAGCGTGCTTCTCGGAGAGTTCACTCTTCAGCTGGTCAATTCGGCTCTCCAGTTCGGTAGCATGGTTGGTGTTCAGCTCGTTCTCGAGATCCTTCAACTGCTTGGACAAGGTCTCCACCTCCGCCGCATGCTTGCTGTTGAGTTCGTTCTCGAGCTCTGCGAGCTGGGTACCTTGGGCTCCCTCGCCAGCAGACTTGGCTGCTGCAAGCTCCTCAGCGTGAGCAGCAAGCAGCTGTTGCTTCTCCGACTCGCTCTTCTCGCTCAGTGCGTTGATGATCTCAGCATGAGAAGCCTTCAGGGACTCCAGCTCCTTTGCCAGGCCCGTCTCAGCCTCATTCTTTAAGATTTCGATCTGCTTGGCGTGGCTAGCCTTCAGTTCCTCCAAATCGCCCAGGTACGAGTCTCGCTCCACAGAATTACCACTCTTGGCGCTCTCCAGCTCCTCGGCGTGGCTGGCCCGCAGAGCATCGAGTGCTTTCTGGTGTTCTTCTGCCTTGGACTCCAAGGATGCAACGGCGTTGGTGTGTTCGGCCTTTGCGGTTTCAAGAGCAACGAGGGTGGAGTCATGCTGGCTCTTGATCTCCTCAAGAGTCTTGCTGTGGCTCTCCGTAACCTCGGAGTGGGCCTGGGTCAGCTCATTGTGCCTGGCCTCGAGCTCTTCGTACTTGCGCTTGTACATGGCCTCGCCTTGCAGGCTGTTGATCTCGTTCTCGTAGTCTGTCGTGATCTGCTTGAGATGCTGGTTATGCCTCTCTTCAATAACGGCGTGGTCCGACTTGAGCTTCTCAATCTCTGCATCCTTCGTCTGCATCTCCGACTTGAGCTGCTCAATCTCTGCACCCTTGGTCTCCATCTCCGATCTGAGCTTCTCGATCTCTGCATCCTTTGTCTGCAACTCTTCCTCGAATTTGGAAATGGCCTCCTGCGCCATAGAAGCGGTCTCCTCGGCCTCCTTCAGTTGCATTCGCTCCTCCAAGGTAGAGATCTCGCTAGTCTTGGCCTCCATCTCGGCTTTGACACTCTCCGCGCTTGCTTCCGCGGCCTCGAGCTTGGCCTTCAGCTCCGCGGCCTCACCCTCGAGAGAAGCAATCTTGGCAGCAGTCGCGGCGCTCTCTTCGGTGATCTTGGCTTCATGGGCGCTCTCCAAGGCGGCTTGAGATTCTGTGAGCTCATCGATTTTCTTTTGCAACTCAGCCATGGCGGCCTCATGACCAGCTTTCTGATCCGCTAGAGCTTTCTCGTGGTCCGTTGAACCTGTCGCGCTCTGCTCAAGCTCTGCGGCATGTCTCGTCTCGAGAGCAGCGATTGCCTCCTTTTGTTGTTCGCTCAGAGCCTGCTGCAAAGCCTCGAGTTTAGATGCGTGCTCTTCGGTGGCCTTGGTCAAGTTGGCTTCGCTCTCGTTCAGCCTGGCATCGTGCTCGGCCTTGACAGACTCGAGGGCCTCCTTGAGGGTGGCGATCTCAGCGTCCATCGCGTCCTTGGCAGCAGTGAGCTCGGACAACTCTGCCTTCTGCTTCTCCAGCTGATCCTCGGCTTCCTTGAGCTTTGTCTGGGCTTCAGTGATCTGGACCATAAGCGCCTCGACCTCGGATTTGTGCTTCTCCTTGACGCTCTCCAGCTCATCAGCGAGATCATTGCGAACGGAGTCGGAGGTCCCGTCAGTGCCTTGCTCGGCCGGTACCGAGCTGATCTTCTCTGTGAGCTCCGCAATCCGCTCTTCAGAAGAAGAGATCTGCGCTTTGAGAGAGGAAATCTCAGTCTCACTGTCTGTAAGCTTGCCCTTGAGCTCCTCGATCTCCTTGGCAGCTTCGGCCGAAGCACTAGCCGCGCCAACACTCGATGTAGAAATTCGGGATGCAGGCTTTGCAGCACCGCCGGGCGAGGTTGCACCAGCAAGTGTAGACAAGCGCTTCTTGGCCTCAGCAACGGGCCCTGCTCCAGTTGGCCTTGTCGCTGTGCGTGTTGTGCCGGTCGAGCTGATACTTGAGTCTTTAGTGTGACCAGAAGCCCTGCTGGTTGGAGTTGGCCTCGTTGAAGTAGTAGGCGAGGTCACACCCGAGGGCGTTGGAGGTTTCCTGGCCGTGGTAGAGATCATAGATGAAGGTCTCGGCTTGGGAGAGCTGGTAGTGGTGGAGCCCGACAGAGTCGAAGTCCGCCGGGCAGCGGTACCCAGGGTCGAGGTTTTGCGCTTTTCGTCCTCCGACGCGGAAGGCTGGGACCTGTGTGTAGAGGCAGCAGTAGATGGCCTCTTGGTGACGGTGGAACCTGCTGGCGGCCGTGTTGGGGCCTTGGTCAACCCGCTGCCTGTGGCACTTGTACGGGTAGCTGAGCTCGCGGTCGGCCTTGTGGCGGTGGACGGAGTGGCGCCAGTGCGGCGCGCAGCCGTGGTTGAGGTTGTGGATGCTGGCCTCTTCGCTAGAGTCGTGGTACCCGAAGTCTTGGTGCCATTGGTAGCAGCAGAAGCCGGCTTCTTCGCAGGAGGAGTAGAAGTGGCGGCCTCAGTAGCAGGAGCGGCAGCAGGGGTGTCCTCAGCAGGAGGGGCGTCCTCAGTGGCAGGGGCGCCCTCGGTGGAAGGGGCGTCCTCGATGGAAGGGGCGCCCTCAGTAGAATGGGCGTCCTCAGTAGAAGGGCCATCCTCAGCAGGAGGAGGAGACTGAGGAGTCTCGACAGGAGCCTCGTCGTGCTGGACGACTTCAAAACCCTCGGCGTCGGACATTGTGGCGCTCGGAAGTAGTAGTGTTGAGGGTACAGGGGGTCTTGGTGGGGGTTGGTCGTATCTGAACAGCAGTTGCAACGGTTAGC
This sequence comes from Cytospora schulzeri, assembly GCA_003795315.1. NCBI lineage: Eukaryota > Fungi > Ascomycota > Sordariomycetes > Diaporthales > Cytosporaceae > Cytospora > Cytospora schulzeri. The sequence continues at coordinate 353,255 of LKEA01000006.1, read as the reverse complement.
CGCGTGACCCCAAGGATCGGACGATGCGCCGTAGCTCGTTGAGGCGTTGGGAAAGTATCAAAGTAAGGGATATTGGGAACTACTGTCGCGGGAGGAGTGCAAAAAAGCAGTAACCTATGTACATACCAGTTGTGCCAAAAGCTTGGTGTTTCCTGCAGTAAAAGGGGGTTGCGCCGCGGGTTGTTCTAGTAGCGGCGGTAAGGCGGCTCGAGAAGCAATATACAATGGTAAAGACGAATCACCAAGGATCGCAACCAAACAGCAGACAAATGGAAAACTTGGTGACGCTGAAGCACCTTTTCATGCAGCTTGCTTTTTCCTGACTTCTTGTCTTGTCGATTTTCCGTATGTACTGTAAAGGGAGAAGAAGAGGTTGAGGTGTTTGGAGAGAAATAAAAATGGGCACCTGTCCAGTTACCTACTTGCGAAGAGGGAGCAGCAAGAGCACTGACCCTTACCGACCCTTGCTTACCCCTGCCCACCTGCAGTGGCCTTGTGGCTTTGAGTGGGGAGAAAGGAGAGAAGGACCCCCTGGACCCCGTACTGCCCGTGTAAAGCCCACGCTGGCTGCTTGGTGGGGTGCACGGAGCACATGTTGACAAGGGATGAACTGATAAGTACGAACGAAGGTACTCACCATATACTCACCATACTCACCATACTCACCATGCTTTGTCCATCATACTTCGTACAACACATGTACCGGTAATAGACACCTGGACAGACAAGATGCAACATTGGGAGGGCGCCAACCACACACATCATCACATCATGCCCAACCTTTGTTTCCGGAGAGACCTTCTCCTGCAGCTCCCTGCACACATACCTAAGATCTGAACGTTTCGTTTCACGGTCCAGCACCTCTTGTCCTGTAAAGTACCCCGGTGACCTGTACGCCAGAGCCAATCTTCTTCTCGGATCCAAAGATGTCGCCTTGATAAAGATTTCTTGTTGAAGATTGGCAGCTTCGGATACCACTATTCCAATCCGACTCGTGCTTTACATCTACAATAGATTAGATATCCACTCAGAGCAGCAGTCCCGGCCTGCGGCGAATCTATGTGGACCACCGTCTCGCGTCTCGCTACCACCATCCCGGTGTGGCAGACCACCTGAGAGCCACCTCCCATGCTGCCAGGGCCTTTCCGTGACGGGGATTTGAGGATGTTGGCATTGATCAAGGCGGCCATTCAGGCCATCGATCAAGACCCATTCCCTTTGGACAAGCCTGACAGGGTGCAATGCTCGGCAGATACGCCGGAAACTTGGAGGACACACTCCAGGGGATCCCAGCCATCAGCCGGCTCGTTAATGCGGGTGTGCTGTTCAGACCATAGCGGATTTCCCCTCTGCATATGTCTGGACCCTGGTTTGAATCTCAAACCGGACTTATCTACCTAAGGAGATGCGGTATCTTGTTGAACCACCTGGCATATCGGCAGCCACACACTAGGAGTGTCTCTGATCAAAGTCTTTGGCATCCCTCCGTGACTGTCTACACTACAACCTTTAGAAGGCAAGTCGGTGGATCAGCCCTGGTTGACACACCTCGCTGCTGATAAGTGACCAACCAGGGAGATCGTCGTGGTATTCGCGCTGATTGCTGACTGGTCGCAAATCCTCAACTTCCAACCAATAATGGTCTTGTAGAAATCTGTATCAGATACGGATCGCACCGCGAACCCGTACAGAGTATCAGTGAAAAGAACAGCACTGTCTCGGCGAGCCGTGCCTAACAACGCACGACTAAGACATCTGTTAGTGTTTACCACTACTCAATCGACACGATAGGCGTATTCAATGATACATCTCCCGTCGTCGAAAGATACCTAGGTATTGTTATCGTATAGGCTAGACTTGACGAGGATATACGGATTACACAGCTTATGATGATGTGGCAGTTTCTAGTTGGCGACTTGCAGTCGCCCCTACTAAGCCTAGCCGAACTTCCAGCCAGATGTGACGCCAACGTCCTGCCGATACAAATTCAGAAACCGCACTTCAAGAACCGTCAAGGGCTTAACGGGGTATACCGCACTCCAAACGCGATGAGAAAGAAGAAGGAAGAGGAACAATTCACCGACTGCGCAGACTGGAAATTCCCAGGCTCGTTTCCAAATCAGAAAGCCAGACTGGGATATCCTGCCCCCTCTCGGTGTACCCGGCTCTATAGCCCTGCAACAGCAAAAAGACCTTCCTTTCCACATCATCTTCTGACCGTCCCAGTTTCGCCGCCATTGAGGCCAAATTGTACGTTCTATGATACCTTATCGATTTGACGAGGGCCTTCTCCTCCTTGTAAGCCCACGGTCTTGTCGCCTGGGACAATGGACGTGTTAGGTCCGAGCCCCTTGGGCGATTGTATGCGTCCTGAATGATGGGCGTAACCCTGTTTCGAGGAGGTGGACTCTCCGCGAAAGGATCCGAGTCATTGGGGTCCTCCTCGATCCGATTGTATCTGAAGGGACCAACTCTGGATTGAACAGTCCCTGCTTGGCCCGTCCCAGACGCCCTGTGACCTTGAATCTGGTCTGAGACCCGGCCCGGCGCGTTGTTCTGTGCAAATGCTTCCTGGGACGCTCTCTTCCGGACAGCCTCATCCCGTAGCCACCTCTCGTGCTCGGGATCCGGCATGTAATTCAGCCCTTGCGAGTGCTTGATACAGTGAGCGTACAGCGCCGCATCCTTCTGCCTCTTTTCTTCTTCTTCGCGCTCTTTCGCAGCTTTGGCCAGCCGCGCTTGCTCCTCTGCCCGCCGCCTGTTGGCCTCCCGTCTCTGTTTCTCTACCTTCTTCGCTGCAGTCTCCTGTATGGCTCTCTCTGCGCGCTTGGCAGCAAAGTGCAATTTGGCCAGTTGCTCTCTGAAAATCTCCCATGCCTCGATCTTCCCCTGCTTGGCTTTTTGTTCGTTTTCGTCGAGATCTGTGTCGTCCTTCATGAACTCTGCTTCATACGGCCACTGTTCGCGGCTTCGACTGAGTGCGTTATGAAGTCGAGTAGTCCAGCTGAGCGTCCTCAAGAAGAACTGAAGCGTGAAGGTGTTGAAATATATGTTCAGCTTGGACCGTCGATCCTCTGCTAGAGCCAAGCCGCATGTCTTGTCTACAACAAGAACAAGCATAGGAACCAGCCTGCGTGAGATTTCGCGGAGAAGCCGCCGTCTCGACTGGACCGCTCGCTTTGCAGAGTCCTCGTCGGCGGCTGGCGGGGGCGGAGCCAATGCCTCAGTGCAGATACCCTCGACCGCTTGATTGATGCCTGCGAAACATTTCTTGATGTCGGCACTCTTCCCTCTCAGGTATTCGGTCGATATCTGGATGTCATCATCGTCTAATTCTTCGGATGTTTTCCAGGCATCCGTTGCATTCTCCAGGATACGTTTTAGGCTCATAGCTGATTTCATCAATTCCTTCCCCAAGACAGTTTTGCACGCCGTGGGATCGCCGTTGCTCTTGTTGTTAGTCTCGAAACTGTGCTTCCAATCCGCCCTTCTCGTCCATGCTTGGTGTCCCAGAGTCTTGAAGATACCTTTCATACTGTTGATGGTGACCTCGACCAGCGTTAGCTTCTCGTGCGCCGGAGGAGCTTCAATGTAGGCCGATTCCTCAGCAACGTCGACAGTGGTGCCACCTTGGGGCTCGCCTTCATTTTCAGAACTGGACGCAAAGTCATCCCTCGACTCTTGGTTCTGCGCAGGTTCTCGGCGCTGACTAGTAGTTGATCGAATGATTTGGCGAGGAGCCGTTTGCTTGTTCTTAGTACCACGCCCAGCTGCAGGTCTCTTCTGCGCTCGCGTCTTCGCAGGCGAAGGCACGAACTCATATAAGGCGTTCAGTCCTTCGTTGGCACGGGTTTCCGGTTCAGCATCGTCCCTGTTTGGCACGCTGGCTCCATCATGACCATTCGGGGCCGTGTCAGGTCTCCGGCCTCTCGGTTCCTCAGAAGACCGACTCATATGCAAGCCTCCTTCGTCATCCGGTTCCTGTTCCTCTTCCTCCTCTTCCCCATCTCGACCTTCATGTTGAGACTGCTCATACTGGCGTGTTCCGATGCCATTGACAGTCCGCCGAGGACCACGCAGTCCTCGACTGATAGCTTGGGCAATGAGATCGTGGTTGACTCCGCCATCTTCCTCCTGATATTCTTCATCATCACTACCGCCCTCCTTATCTTCAAACATCAGTTGTCTCCTGCCCTGACGATTTAATGCAACTTGACCCTCAGGCTGCTCGGTGTTGCCGCGTTTCTCAGCAGCCCTTCGACTAGCCCGTGATGCACGGTCATTCAATGGAGCCTTCGCAACCTCCGTCCTCGATTTTCGTTCCCTTGCGCCAGCATTGAATTTTGTTCGCTTGGCAGGGTATTGGCCCACATAGTCCTCGTCCAAGGCAATGAGTTGTTCTTGCTGAGCAGCGACTGCCGAGCGCAATGCCCTTTTCGAGGGCATCTTGGGAGAGATGTAAGACGAATGTGTTTTCAGGTCAACAGCACACCCAATCTCGACCCAGTCTCACAATTTTTCACCGGAGGTAACCAGCACCGGTACCTCGAGGAAGGTTGCGGGATGCCCAAGGTGCGTCGCGTATTTGCAAGTGCGACCGTTCATGTTGTTCGGGCAACAACCCTGAAGGGGGAAGCCAAGCAAAGCACGGTCCAAAACTGCAGCTCTAACCCTAACCCTAGAAGTGCCTCTCAAAGCTGAAGCCACACCTTAGCAGATGACCTCACATCCGACGAGCAATGACAACTCACTGAGACTTAAAGTCACTGATGATCACACTGCACATATTCTTTGATCTTTGACTTCTAGAGCTTCACATTAACTGATATACGTTACACACTGTGACCGTCGTACAAGCATTCTGGTCGCCTACGCATCCCGGGATCCTGGAACCTCCATGGGTGAAGGCCCATCACTTCAAAAACACCAAAGGTCAGAAGGCGGCAGCTGAAGAACCCAGCTGGGGAGGACAACGCATTCACAACTCCTGAGACTATCTCGTATTTCCAAGTTTGTCAAGATGGCCTCCGCCCAGCAGACCACCTCGGCATCAAATACACCACCCTCCTTCCCTCAGCTCGAAATCCTCAACCCTTCCGAACCACACACCTTCTCAGACCCCTCCAAATGCATCAACGACGGGCCAGATGTCGCACGCTTCCTCACATCCAAGGCCTACCGGGACATTGGAATCTTCATAATGCAGCTCAACCGCGCCCTCTGCCCACGCAAGACACCCTCCGGCCCATCCAAGACATTCCCCCTGGTAGGCGCGAACCGGCAGGATCCTGAGTCCGTCCAGAAGCTGCGGAGCCTCCTGGAAAAAACTGAAACTTTTATCGACGAGGCACCGCCGGATCCTGGCCCCAGGAGGTTCGGAAATATCAGTTTCCGGAAGTGGTACCAGCTGCTGGAGGATAGGGTGGAGGGACTGCTGAAGGAGTATGTGAGCGAAGAAGTGCTTGGTTTCCGAGCCTCTGGGGAGAAGTCACCACATGAGGAAGGCGGAGATGGCAGGGCTCTCGGCGCTATCGACGAGTTGAAGGCTTATTTCCTTGGGAGCTTCGGTAGCGCCCAGAGGCTGGACTACGGGACGGGACATGAGCTGAGTTTCCTAGCATTCTTGGGCTGCCTATGGAAGCTTGGGTTCTTTGGGGATGGTACCCAAGGTGGTGATGTTGAGCGCAGCATTGTCCTTGGCATCTTTGAACAGTAGGTCACAATCCAGACCTGGGTCGAGGCAGTACACTGACATTCGTACAGATACCTCAAAGTAGTCCGCCGTCTGATTCTCACATACACCCTCGAACCAGCAGGCTCCCACGGTGTCTGGGGCCTCGACGACCACTCCTTTATGCCCTACATATTCGGCTCGGCACAGCTAACCCGGCCCATCACCGAGGACGACCCAATGCCACTGGAGGGCTCCGTCGAGCGGGCGCCTAAGCCCGGCGACGTGGTCAAGCCCGAAGCCGTCGAGCGGCTACGGGAGATCAACATGTACTTCTCCGCCATCGGCTTCATCAACGACGTCAAGAAGGGCCCATTCTGGGAACACAGCCCCATTCTCTACGACATATCCGGCATCAAGGACGGCTGGGGCAAGATCAACAAGGGCATGGTCAAGATGTTCAACGCCGAGGTCCTGTCCAAGTTCCCCGTCGTGCAGCATTTCCCATTCGGCTCGCTGTTCTCCTGGGAAGTCGACCCGGAGGCGTCCGCACCGCAGCAAAGCATGCACATGGCGAACCAGCCCATCGCCGCCGCCGCATCTTCCAAACCTGGTGCTGGTGCTGGTGGTGCTGGTGGCGTTGGTGTTGGTACCGCCGCGCCATGGGCTCAGGCTACGCGCATGCCGGGGCCTTCTGGGCCAGGGATACCTTACTCCAGGGCGACGGGGATGGCGCCGGGCATTTCTGTCGGCCGTGAGCCACCGCGGACTACTGCAAGACCTGGTGAGCCGGACGCAGGTCCGACAATGCTGCCGCCGGGAACTGTACGGCCGAGTGGTCCGCCTGGAACGGCTGCCAATCAAATAAGTGTCACGAAAGCACCGTGGGCGAAGTGAGAGGAGAGGAAGGATTTGGGTGGGGCCGCACGCCCCTCCTTGAGGTGCACATATCAATGATTCAGGGTCCTGTGGATAGCCTTTGTTTCGCGAAATAGCTACTGTGGCCAATGTGCAGATCTTTCCAACCAACGTCCGATGGAGACCCATTCTCGCGTGTCGTTGTGGCTGATCGCCAAAGTTACTATGGCATTTTGGGAAAAGTGCATGTGGTTTGGGAGCCTCGACTCCACGGATTCTGTAGAAGCCAGCAGCCCTTGATCCTCAACTAGAAGCGGCGGGGATGTAGACTCTGTGCTTCAACGAACTTGCTGAATGTAATATGGTATATTGAGGGTATCTATACAACTCTGACAGGCTGCAACACAACACGACAGCGCGGGTGGTATTAGAAAGAAACACAGCAGACAAAAGACAAGAATGAACAAAAACCAGCAGAACCAGAGGTCTCCTCCACGGGGGTTTTAAGGGCCCCTCGAGATCCTCAAACACCACCCTCCATTACACACCCGATACTCGCTCCCATTATGCGAAAAGCAAAAAAGAAGAACCAATCTCGTTTCAGCTTCCCGCCAGCTGTTGTGAAATGGTCACGCCCATGAAAACGCTACAGCATATTTTTTGTATGCTGGTCAAGAACTTGAGAGAAACGATCGAACAAAAGGAATTTTACTTGGTCTCCTCAGCAGGCTTGGCCTCCTCGGTGGCCGTAGGGGCGGCGGCAGCAGGGGCAGCAGCAGCGGGAGCTGGCGCCTCCGTCTTGGCCTCCTCAGTCGGTTTGGCAGCCTCGGCAGCCGGAGCTGGTGCGGCCTCGGTAGTTGTTGTAGCGGGGGCGGCAGCGGGGGCCTCCTCCGTCTTTGGCTCCTCGGCGGCAGGGGCGGCAGCCTCAGCGGCGGGTGCGGTTGCGGGCTCGGCTGTACAGATAAGACGTTAGTGGGTGTTTGTTGATATGGGTTGGGATCATCATGCTTGACTTACCAGCTGGTGCACCCTCAGTCTTTGCAGGCTCCGTGGCGGCGGCGGCAGCTGGTGCCGTCTCGGTGGGCTTTGCCTTCTTCTCCTTCTTCTTGAAGATGGCCTTGAACTTGGCCTTCAAGTTGTTAAGCGCGTTGGGGGCTGTGAACAATAGTATATGGTTAGCATACTAGGCAATATTGGATGGAAGGTAGCAGAGAAAAAAGAGGCAGAGAGCACGCCATGCCAAGACACGATCGAAATCGAAGCTTGCAAGTGTAATCTTGTATGTCTGTCCGCCCCATAGGACGGTGTGACAAGGACGAGACAAGACTCTCTGCCTCTGTCTCTGTGTTTGTTGACGAGGGTATCGCGTGTCACTTACGAACACCAGGCATATTGACGGTTTTTTTGGAATCAGGTGGAAGATACTGTAGCTGATGGAGTTGATACTGTTTTGGAAGATCTATGAAGCGTGTGACAGCGGTCTCGAGGTCTTAAGAAGTTCTCTGCTGGAATGTTGTTGTAATCGTCAAAAGATGTTGGAGTGGGGAGAAAGAAGATGAAGTGTTGTTGAATGTCACACCGAGACAGGGCCGTGACAGCAGCAGAGTTGGCAGATCGGGATAATTTGCGAAATTTGATTATGGGATATTCCGGGTAATGAAAGAAGTTTTCCGGGGGGGTCCAAAGAGAATAAATTTGTTTTTCGGTCGCACACCAACTTGAGATTGATTGACTGCAGATTAGGATGATGAGTCTCGGTTAAAACGTTCTTTCGGGGGGAAGCTCCTGAGATTGTAATTAGCCAGCGGGGCCGCGCTTGCCCCGTGCGCCAACGTTTCTATTTACCACCACACACACACTCACACTGACACCCTGACACCTGGACAGTACAGTAGTGTACAGTAGTAGCGGCAGGGGCCCTTGGGGCCCTGGGGGGGGGAGGTCAACTGCCCTGGTGGGTGTACATGTGCTGGGGTCCTGGGGTCCCTGACTGTTCTGGGTCCATGAGACCGGCTGGCCCGCTCCAAAGATAGCAGCAACGGTCCACTAGAGCTCCAACTTTATCTGTGCTTCGGGACGCCGTTTTTCTTGGCGACTTCGGTGACAAGCAGTGTCACGAGACGCCAATTTGAAAGGACCTGGGAAAGCCCGAAGCGCCGATATTAATTCACAAAATACCTGGGCAGTCAAGGAGCCACCAGTTGGACATGGCACCTGGGAAGTAGACTCAGTACCTACCTAGGTACTTTACCTACTTACTTACTTACCCAAGTAATCTTGTCCCGGCCAAAGGCCCCCAAGATAGTACCTACTTAGTAGGTATGGCATCCATGGATGTATGCAGCTTATCTTGTCTTGGTGGGATTGCAGGATCACGCAAGGGCTCCCCTAGAATTGCGAGGACGGAAATGGCCGGTCGCAGTCAAACGACCTCGCCTCCAGCAGTCCTCCTATGCCAGAGAAGGACGAAGGAAATAACTTCCAAGCCTGCGCGAGGCGAATATCGAATATGGTATTCGGTATTCCACACACTGCGGGACCATGTCGAATTCCGAAGTGCTCTCATCCTACGCCTCATAGTCATGTACTTCCAAGGTTCTCGTTAAACTATTCAGTCCATCAACATACACCCCCTGGCCTCAATCATTTCTTTCTAGAAACTGTGCATCCATTTCGGCATCAAAATTCTCCATCACATATCCGGTACAAGCCATCATGTTGTATTTAGGAAGCTGATACGGCCGGCCGCCCATGACCGCGTCTTTGGGGGGGGGAGGTATGATTGAGCAGGGGTTCGAGCGCGCTTGACATTTCACAGCGCAAGTGACAGGTACTATGCCTACATATGTAGTAAACACGGAGATTACTTCCTGGAACTGGTGTTACGGCGCAGCTGTCAGACTCTGACAAAAGAATGCATGAGTCCCACAGGGGTTAAGGCCGTCACTCCATCCAACTGCCTGACTACAGGGGTGATGCTACCTAGGTACGACTGGGTTTCCAATCCAGACTGTAGCAATGGATTCCCGTTGCTAGAACTATACGGGCTACGTGAAAATAGGTTACGATATTCTATATATTCACCCAAGTTCACCTGTGGATATGGGCTACGTTGACACATACCTACAGTAAATACTTGTGTCGTTGGAGGCTGAGTATGATCATATTGCACATGAGAAAAGACAAAAACTCGGAAACTTTACATGTAGCACCCCTTCGAGAGACACTCGACAGAGGCTGAAGGGAAGCCTCAAAATATTTATAGTAAAAGCCAAGCATGTCTATGGGGATATAGAATATATATTGTGGGTAATCGAGATTGTTTTCCGCTTTGAAAGGGAAATAAGAGACCGACCTACTTTGAAGCCTTAGGGATTACGGCCCTGATATGTCCAGTTTTTGCATGCTCTCGATCAGTTCACCTACGGTCATGTCGATACTAGCCATAGCTAAGCCTGGTGGTCCAAAACTTTAGTGCCAAGAGACCTTGGAACATCCTGTTCTCCGGCAGAGTTATTCAAGCTCAACTTCTGCACGGCCCGCAGGAGATCCTCGGGAGGTTCCAGATTCTCATGGTCTGGGGCGACGGAAAGGGGAAGGTTGTCCTGAACGGAAGCCGTGGCTTTGGGACCCAGGAACGCCTTCACCCTAGAGTTCAGTGCAGCCATATCTGTGCATTGATTGCACCTGGCAGAGAAGAAATACAGATTCAAGCTGAGTAGTTAAGGCGGGATGACTGCGGAAGAGTGGCTGTTGAAAGCAGAGAAGGAATGGTTATGAGCACTTGAGTGTGGAGAAGAATATCACTTTCCCTCTAGCTAGACGATGCCCTCTTTAATGTCCTGAGAAGTTCTATACGGACAAGGAGTAGTGTCCCATTACCCATCACCTCTTGTTTTCTCGAATGGCATTGTGTTCACGAAGGTGGTATACGGATAACAAAGAGCATTGGAAGTCCTCAAGAACCCCGTGATCGTGGATCGTAAAATTGCTGGGCAAAGAATGTCATTGTCCCTGTGAACAAAGTAAATCCTCTCACCTTGTACCATTTTGTTGTCGTTTGAGGGCTTGAGCTGTTTCTGCCTTCTAGACTCAATGATCGACAAGATGGCCGGCCAACTTTTGACCCATCCTTACGGGGTGTTTCACATACCTAGGTAGATAGGCAATTGAAGGCCCGAAGTATGTGACCTCCCCTAAGTACAACCCACATTGCCTCTGCAAGAGATACCGCATGTCAGGGAGCATAGGGCGACGCCCGGGCGGGTATTGCGCGGAGATTCTTCAAGAGCTACTAGAGAACCGACTTCAAGGGCGATCACCCAATCGTACAGTACTTGTTGCACATGTCCCATTCAGCGCTCCCTATAGTAAAGTAGGCGACCGTCAGAAGGAGAACCACATATATAACTAGGGACCACCATACTACACGTTGCAAAATGATAGTTGACTCTATATAAGTATCCTGCTGCCAAAAGATCATCGAGGCGAGAACGTTCTATCCGTAGCTACCTCCCACCTAGCCGAACGTCTACATATGTATTGGCTTAGCAATTCTTTGGCCGAAGACTACCAATATTTCAATGGACAATTCCAATGATCCCAGGGATACAATGGCCTCGAGCACGTGCTGAACAGTTCCCAAATGACAGTTTTGTGCCTACATGCAGGTGGGCTTGATTAAAATCAGGTACGGGAAGGGTTGGCCATTACCTTCAAATGTTATGTATGTTCTGCCGCAGAGATACCTATCACTTCATTATTGACCCTGTCAAATGAAACAATCGTACACGTATTTTTCACGTTGCATCAGACACTGAACATACCTAGGTAGCTTCCAGAAAACTGTACTACTCGAGTAAGTGTATCGGGGTAAAATGACCTGCTTGGTATGATATGGGTGCCCCCCGACAGTAACTCTTCCAAAATACGAAACAGACAGATATGAATAGTCATAACATATATCGGATGGTTGGACTCTAGTTGATTGTCGCCATGACTACATACCATGCCCAGGTGGGGGGCCGCTATTGTGGCCTCGGGAGGTCTTCAAAGTTATCCCACAGCCTTTTAGAGCTGCAAAGTAATTACCTGGGTATGGGATATCCTCTTATAGGTATCCTTCACTGAGTATGTCTATTTGGGGCTCAGATCAAAGGTCTGCGCACGCCACGACGCGGTTCTGGTCGATGGTGATTATTTAGAGATATATATATATATATATATACCCCATTTGTCGTGGATCGAATGGGCTGACCGTCAACGTGCTGGATATATTAACCCCTGAGAGGCGAATTACAGCCACCGGAAGAAAGTCGACATGTGTGTTATGTTCCGACAGCATTGAAGTGAATATGTCCTTCTTTGTGGCCCCGCCCAGGCCCCCCAAAACACTTGAGAGGCTGGCTATGCCCCAGGGGACCCGCCAGGCGCTCTTATGCTACCCGGGGCCCTGCCACACACCTGGGCAGTCGCACTTCATACCCTAAGTATACTCTAGATGAAAACCGCATCATTAAATTGATCAGAAATGGGCGTTACTTGGTAAATGGAATGGGCAAAAAGGAAGGGTTCACATGGGCAGTTCTGAGGTATTACATTAGGTGCAGGAGTATGCAAAGACCGATGGGACATTACGATTGAACAGACCTGGAGAGATGTTACGGCCTGCAATTTTGCACATCGTGAGATATTTCCAGATGTACAAAACGTGGATGCTCCCCCTTGAACCTTCCTTCCTTATCAAAGAGTGTAAATTGTCTCGTCTTTGGCAAGAAATGCCTTGTAGTCTTGCGTTTGAAGGTTGCGAAGTCGGTCTCTAAAATCAATATTTCATGAATGGAATGCCATGAACGGTTAGCTTGACCCGGAATCCGCAAATTTCCGGCCACCTATCAGCCGATGATCAGCACCGGCTTCCGTGTGCTGCCGGAACTATAGCTCCGGGGCCGGCGACACCTCAGCTAGTGTGATTCATCATTTGTTTCCATCTTCAACGCACTCCATAATTCCTCGTAGGCTTGGAGACGGACTTTCAACGGTCTTCATTAATAATCTCAATTCAAATTGAGAGCGGAAGCAAGCCGCCCAGCCGGTCGCCATCCCGCACTACTTGTCATACCGTGGCCATGCTACGTAAACGTTCTTGGATGGTTCATGTACTGACTAAAAGGTACGCTCAGAACACTCCTAAATGAGTGGTTATATTAGTGTGAGCTCACAAAGATGCGCTAGACTTTCTAACCCAAATCACCGGGTCGCAGGCCGCACACAACAAGCTAGGGGACCCTGACTTCCAAGGTTAGAAATTAGAAAGGTGGTCGTTCAACCAATGCTGAGGGTAGGTATACGTAGTATGGACTTCGAAAGCCGGCATTTGAATGCGGGCCGTAAGCGTTGTTCCCTGCCGTATGTGGTATGCAGTATGGCAACGCCCATGACGTCAGCGATGAACGCATATATGCAGGGATATGTGTATGCCCACTGCTTGGTTTTATGATCGAATCCCGATGAATATTACAGAAGTCCTTGCCGACCATTCGGAAACAATGCAATGCACATTATTGATTGAGGTTCCAACTGCACAGGTGTTTCTTTTTGGCTGAAGGAGGCAAGACAAGACAGTCAACGGCTAGAACGGTGTATGGATATTGAGATTACTTGGCTGAAGGAAGCGCGGTCTAGTACATACTAGTGCTGCGGGGTGATTGGTCCGATCTTCCTGTATCATGCTGCAGGTGGCTCTGAGATCTGTGGTCTCAACATTGAAAGTCATTGCCCGTTTTCTTCAAGGGTCATGAGTGGTGGTCTAAACATGCCGGGGTCTAGAAGATGTATGATGTTGCAGTGTTCCAGTTGTACCTGTGGCCAGTGAAAGCTTGAAATTCAATAGAACAGAAGAGGCGAATTACACGTCTTGGCAGCGTATGTGGGTGAGGGATCTTAGTCAAGTTTCACCGGTGTCAATTTGGGAAGGGGCAAATGCGATTTTTCAACTTTCCCATCCTCTAAACGCGCCTTCCCAGTCCCCCACTTCAAACTTGGGAAAGATCATCGATCGCCGTGTCGCCCCTCGCACACAGCACAGTACCTACATAAACAGTACACAGTCTGATAACTACCTACGTACCTACCATAGTAGATATTGTAACACAACGCCTGACCGATGGGATCCTCTTTGTCTCTTAGACACATCCTTTCACTTCCTTATTAAACACACAGGGATAATGAAAGAATTTTTGAGGTGTTTAATATAGTACCCCCCCCAGGTTCCGAAACAGAGGACGGCAAGGACGGCTTAGATGCGAGAGTAGGAAACGCCATCCCACTATATAGAGTGGTGGAAGGGCTGGGCCGTCAGAGTCGCTAACAGGATCTTCGCAAATTATAGTGGGGTTCTGTTGAAGTCATTCGGCCAGCCAGCCAGCCAGCCAGCCAGCTTGCCAGCCTCTCGTGTGTCTTGTATACATGAACCTTTCCAAGGTTGCCTACAAAGACGAAGAACGGGTTCTAGTGTAGCTTGCTCCAATGTTAAGACATGCCACTTAACGAAAGAGAAAGCACTAGCAGATACCCAGTAGTCTTTATCTCGGACAAAAGTACATAGTACGGATTCATAGCTACTCGCACCCTAGAGCTCCAGATGTTCCACGCCTTTCTCCACCCCGAAACCCTATCCGGGATACCCAGCAGCAGCCCAGCTATCCCCAGAGCCACTCTTTTTGCCTCTCAGCCCTGGACTTCCTGCAGCTTTTTCGTAATTCGACTTGCCCCCCATCCCACCAACTACGTGTGCAGTTGTGAGTCTTTTGCCTACGACTCGAGACGCAAAGAGATGGGTATCAGCAACACATAGGACGACGCCCTCACGTCTGGACTCGCTGCTTCGCGCAAATCTTTCCCACGAGCAGGCTTCTGGCCGTCGTCCGTCTTCTCTTTCCTCCCGCTCCTTTCTTGCCCATACTTCTGCTACCTGCTACCAGTTAGCCAGAGAACCACTTTTCACCACTTGCCGACCACATTCGGCCCTCCACTCGAGCAGCATCTATCTGTCTTGCCCCCCCCAATTTTCCTACATACATACTTCACCCAAAGACGGAGCCTGACGGGCACATCACCGACTGAAGCTGCAGGGCATTCTCCAATGTCGACGAGATTACCTGCAAATTCTACAACTGGGCCCCATGTCAAGTGCTCACGCATACTCGTCAACGTCGTCATATAAACCAGTTTGAGCACACCCCAACGAGTCACTACATCACAACATTACATACGTCTGTTGGTTGCTCCACTGCTCGAGGCGCACTCCGCCACGCCGTGCCTCGCCGGTATTTGTCTGGGGTTTGTGGGTCTCCTAAGGGAGAAATCTAAGTGAAGAAGGTATGGATGCGGACCAAGACGAGAGGTCGAGCCTGTCTCAGGCCTCACCAACGTACGAGGAGCGCGATTTTGCCTACGACAATGAGCTACAAGAACCATATCCCCGCGTGCGCAGCCCTACCCCTGTGCACCTTGCGGCCGGAATCCAAGCCAGTCTCGATACGAATATCCCCCTCGTCGGCGGACACACCTCATATCACGTCAAGTCCCCCAGCGTTCAGTCATCGTGGAGCGCTGCATCCGACCGCCAGCTCGGGCATGGAGGTCACGACCCTAGCGATCGGGTGTTTCCAATCCGGTCTGTCATTAGTGTTGACCCCCAGAACATGAGTTCTCCTGACCAGGAGTACTTCTCGAGAATGGCATCAGACAACCAAGCCACACCCAGGCCAAGCAATAATCGCAATGATACCACGAAGAATCCGAGACAGCGCGCTGCTAGTATCACGAGTGATTCTCTGCATTCTGTGGGATCATCAGCACTGTCGCCTGGTCCAAGAGACTTCGGGCAGGAGTCCAGAAGGGGATATGCCGCAGGTGCTAAGTCAACTGTACAGGCCGATGCCGAACGCCATGGGTCTCGTCCACTACCATTATTCGTAGATGAAGGGTCCGATGACGAAGGATCAAATGCAAGCGGCGACATGCCTCCCAGCCCCACAGCAGACTCGGCTGGACAAGGGACGAACAGCCCTCCAGAAAGCACATTGGACAGTCATATGACAACACGCTTCAAACACGTTACCACCGACGACGGGCATCTAGTTATTACAGGAAGAGATGGAACCTTGCAACGGTGCGAAGACGAACCTATCCACACGCCGGGTGCAGTCCAGGCGTTCGGGCTTATGCTTGCCATACGCGAAGAACCTGACGGCCGTTTCACCGTGAGGTATGCCAGCGAGAACTCGAAGCGCTTCATCGGATACTCACCCCTTGACCTCTTCCGGTTGCACAACTTCACCGACATCCTGACCGAAGAGCAGGCGGACAATCTATTGGACCACATTGACTTTATTCGAGATGAGGACGCCGATCCCGCGATCAATGGTCCAGAAGTGTTTAGTATGTCCGTGATACGACCAAAGAAACGAGCGACTAAGCTATGGTGTGCTATTCATATTCACCGCGCTCATCCGGAATTGATTATCTGTGAATTCGAGCTTGACGACGACCCTGATTTTCCACTGCGCCCAGAAGACGAAAATACACCAGATGTTCCAGAGGACACGCTCCACTCGAATCCAACAATGGAGGAGCTCGCGGAGAGCACGGAGATAACGAGCAAGCCGCTGAGGGTTCTGCGGAGTGCCCGCAAAAGGAAGGGAGAAGCTGGCGCCATGCAAGTCTTCGACATAATGTCGCAGGTGCAAGAACAGTTGGCCTCCGCACCCAACCTCGAACGGTTTCTGAAGGTCCTCGTGGGAATAATCAAAGAGTTGACGGGATTTCATCGAGTCATGGTCTACCAGGTAAGTTGGCCACGAGAGCCAAGCAACGTGCAGAAAAAGACTGATGCGCGATGCAGTTTGATTCGTCGTTCAATGGTAAGGTAGTTACCGAGTTGGTAGATCCAACCCATACAAGGGATCTCTACAACGGTCTTCATTTCCCTGCATCCGATATACCCAAACAGGCGCGGGAACTTTACAAGATCAACAAGGTGCGGCTCCTTTACGATCGGGACCAGGAGACCGCGAGATTGGTCTGTCGCTCGAAAGAGGACCTCGAAGTCCCTCTAGACATGACCCATTCATACCTCCGAGCTATGTCACCGATCCACCTGAAGTATCTTGGCAACATGGCGGTCCGCTCGTCCATGTCAATATCCATCAATGCGTTCAATGAACTCTGGGGACTTATCGCTTGCCATTCATACGGTCCGAAGGGTATGCGCGTGTCGTTCCCTATTCGCAAGATGTGCAGGCTCGTTGGCGACACTGTTTCGAGGAATATCGAGCGCCTATCCTATTCTTCGAGGCTTCAGGCCCGCAAGCTCATCAACACGGTTCCAACGGACAAGAATCCTTCGGGTTACATAATTGCTTCGTCCGACGACCTGCTCAAATTATTTAGTGCGGACTTTGGCATGCTATGCATCAAAGGTGAAACCAAGATCATGGGAAAGTTCGAACACTCGCAAGAGGCACTTGCAATGCTTGAGTATCTGAGACTCCGGAGGTTCACCTCCGTGTTGACGACGCAGGATATCAATCAGGACTTTCCCGATCTACGATATCCTCCAGGGTTCCACTTCATTGCAGGATTTCTGTATGTGCCACTTAGCGTTGGAGGCCATGACTTTATTGTCTTCTTCAGGAAGGGCCAGGTCCGGGAGGTGAAATGGGCTGGTAATCCTTATGAGAAGATCGTCCAGGAGGGCACCCAGGATTACCTCGAGCCTCGGAGGTCTTTCCAGGTTTGGCATGAGACCGTACTCGGTAAGTGTCGCGAGTGGTCCGAGGAGCAGATCGAGACCGCTGCGGTTCTCTGTCTCGTCTATGGCAAGTTCATAGAGGTCTGGCGCCAGAAGGAAGCGGCGCTGGAAGGCAGCCGCTTGACAAGGTTGCTGTTGGCCAATTCTGCTCACGAAGTTCGAACCCCCCTCAATGCTATTATCAACTATCTGGAAATAGCACTTGAGGGTAGTTTGGATAACGAGACTAGAGATAATCTGTCAAAGTCACACTCGGCCTCCAAGTCGCTCATCTACGTAGTAAGTATCCCGATACCGAGACTAGAGTTCACATACCCGTTACTACTACGATCTGTCCCTTACTAACATTGTGGTGCGGATCAATGACCTGTTGGACCTTACAAAAGCCGAAGAGGGGAACGACCTGGTCACAGATGAAGTTTTCGAATTCCCTGCGTGCATCACCGAGGCGACAGAACCTTTCAAGAACGACGCGAAAAGGAAGGGCATCAGTTATGAGGTCATTGAGCACCCAGGATTGCCGAAGTATGTGTACGGTGACCAGAGGAAAGTTCGTCAGGCCGTCGCCAATATCACGGCGAACGCAGTGCAGCATACAACCGACGGTTTCGTTAGAATTGAGCTGTACTCTGCAGAGGTCCAGGGCAACAAGGTCCGAGTGGAGATAGTTGTTCAAGATACTGGGCGCGGTATGAAGCCGGATCAGCTGGATGCACTGTTCCGCGACCTGGAACAAGTATCTACTGACACAGACGAGAGTCAGCCGGAGAAGGAGGAGAAGGACAAGGAAGAACCGCGAACACTCGGCCTCGGCCTCGCCATGGTAGCCCGAATTGTTCGAAACATGGACGGCCAACTGCGCCTGAAGTCAGAGGAAGGGAAGGGCTCTCGATTCGTTATCCAACTACCATTCGACATGCCACCAAACGACTCACCCGGGCCACCAGAGGATGTGGGGCCTGATGCGTCCACCACAGACTCGATAGCAGCTTCTGTGTCGACAACGCTTCCTCCCGCGGACGATGGTGAGGTCATGCTCGTCGATCGAGGAAGCACCAACAGCGCCTACAAGCAAGCGACTGCGCCGCTCAAGGGCAATTTCGACGACAACATCAGCATCGGCACTCATCCTAGTGTGGCGAGTCGATGCAGTGCCAAGAGCTCCAGGAGCGATGCCGACAGGCTCATCGATGCCATAAAAACTCCCTTAGGCGTGGGGGAACCGGAAACGGAGGAGGCGAGCATACAACGGCGAAGTTTGCAGGCTGTTTATCAGGATACCAGCTCGAGAAGTGGTGTAACACGCTCCTTGAGCCCCAAACGTCCGTACGGCAGGCCCGGAGACTTGACTAGGTCTTTATCTTCCCCCGGAAAAAGCCATGGACAGGATGGCGAGGTGACTGTCCCTGAAGAGCCGGTTGGAATGGCGTATGTCACCGACTCTAAAACACCAATCCGGCCAGTCAAGGTCCCCGATGAGTACCATGACCAACCCGAGAGGCCTGCGCAGCCCAACGAGACGTCTGGTATTTTATTCGAAGTTGGAGACAGCCCGCAGCCGGGCATGAGGGTCAGCTCTACTGCCACAACAAATGATGGCAACGTTCACAAGGCAGGCCAACCTACCTCTGCCAAGTTGCAGGTCCTCATAGCCGAGGACGATCCTATCAACATGAAGGTCTTACGAAAACGATTGGAAAAGGCTGGGCATACCGTGCATCACACTGTGAACGGCGAAGACTGCGCAGCAGTCTATCGGGAGGGCTCAGACAAATACGATGTCGTTCTCATGGATATGCAGGTTAGTTTCTTTGGACACCACACTTTGCGAACGCTTCTCTTCCCCATAGCAGCCTTACCTATCACAATCCTTTATTCTGCGCCGTACGAACCTCTGAAACGGGCTAACAAAATACCTTGCAGATGCCGATCGTCGACGGCCTAACTAGTACGAAGATGATACGTGAGATTGAGCGATCAGGAGAGCACCACAAGCTCTCGGCTATTGCGTCGAATCACGGCCGAATCCCCATATTTGCAGTGTCAGCCTCGCTGATGGAACGAGAGCGAAAAACATACACGAGCGCAGGATTCGACGGCTGGATCCTCAAACCAATCGATTTCAAGAGGCTGGAAACACTCCTTTTTGGCATCATTGACGATAAAGTGAGGAATGACGCAGTCTACGTGACTGGCGAATGGGAGCGAGGTGGATGGTTCAGAAAGAGACTGGAACTTCCTCCCGATGAAAAGGCCGAGGAGGCGGCAGCTCTGCGAGACGTGGAGCTGAAAGGCAACGAAATCAATGCTGCCAGGGAGAGCATGAGCTAGGTGGCCTTTGGCGGGCTTCCTACGAAACAGCGATGACTGCTGTGAGCCCTCTCGGATTTCTACGACTCCTCACCTCTCCACGCCTTTGTTCAGTCGCATCGCGATACCCGGTGTTTCATTGGCGTAATTGTTTTTTTTGGCTTCGAGACTTTTGTGTATTTTTGGGCGGGGCGAAGCGATACAGGCCTGGAAAATATACGATACCCGGCATTTGAGGAGGTTCATGGGCATTGTAACCTACGGTATATGGGCGCTGCTGTTTACGCATATATACATAAACGGCAACGGGGGAACTGGCAACGGCGTTATTGGTCTCTGTTTTTTCTTTATTACCTATTTGGCTCTCCAATACGCGAAGACAATTTATTCTCAAACTGAAGCTGTATATGAACAGTCGTGGCGGAGAGGGACACGA
>LKEA01000006.1:282701-323322 GCA_003795315.1 Cytospora schulzeri | reverse complement strand
CTTGATCTGGTCCGACTCAAATGACGATGCCTGCGACAGTCCCAGCGTTGTGGTCTCAGCAGGGTATTTTCCTTCTTCCCGTAACCAGACGGTCGCCGCCAGTGTGCATCCTAGCCAAGGGAAGGAGGTAGGTACAAGACTCGACCGACACGCCGTCCAATCGGCCACGTTGTCTTGGATAATCTATTTCGTGGCGCCGAACAGCTTGGCCATAGGCCTCAAGCAAATCTTCAACATTCAATTGAAGCGCAGGTATGGTTGTGTCGGGGTTCTGGTTATCTCACGAAGAGACATGCATGTGGTCCCATTCACGTTCAACGGTACCGGGGAACACCAACCTTTCCCACAGGCTACTTGGCAATGACAGGAGCGTGCGATTCCACCCGGTTCAATGGGTGTCATAGGGTGTTCTCTGCAAGGCTGAAAGGCAGATAGGGAGGAGCCGGTAACTCCGAGAGGATTCTACTCGTCCATCAGAGTAGTTGCACAACCAACACTCCAAGTCCCTTTCTTACGAGTCGAGCCTCACATCAGCGGCAGCTGGGTATAAGGAAGAGACATCGGTCTTTCCTCTCACTCTCTCACCCACAGTTCGCCGTTGTCCCCTCGGGTCTGAGTTCGTCCTTGCATGAAGGGATCTGACGCAAGGAGTCGTACAAGGCTTGACCGCTACAGCTATGTTGCATTGTACCGGTGGCCGACTGAAGCAACCTCCATACAGATTATGACAGCCTCCTGTTTCAAGACGCCCAACGCCAATGCTAAGAAACTCGCCAAGACGTTGGAGCATTGTTGCACGGTTCGAGGCCAAGACCACTCAAACATATCCAGAAGATCCCGAAGTGCTATGGTGGCTCAATCATCCCAAAAGGAGCATGGGCATGCTTGGACGCATAGCATTGGAGCGCTTGAAACGATACCATGTATCAATCCCACCATGCAGTCTCCATCGATGGAGATCAATTGGGGTGACACAAACTTATACATAGTACAGTACATTCGAACCCCAATCGATCTCCAAACTCATCCTTGCCCTTCGGGAATGTCGGGGGCTTCCAGCCGATCTTCTAGAATATTGGAATAAGCCGCGTGCCGCATTCCTGCCTATGCAGGTGATGCCGTCTTGACTTCCTGAATATTCCGCAGGCACCACCAACATCACCCATCACCACCATAAAGGCCTGTTCACTTTCTCCAATCACAGCTGACGGATTGATGCAGACAGAAAGATTCCACCACCCTCCTTCACCTTGACGACGTCACATCGTGATCCATCCATCCAGGTGGGAGCTCACAGCCGCAAAGCTCCTGCATACGTTACGTTCCACGGGGATCTGACTTCTTGTGGTGTATCTCGCACGTCGCGACATAGTACCCATAGCATGCTGTGTAGGTTGGATACCTGGGGTACCTAGGTAGGTACATGGGCTGGTGGCTATGTACTTCGTATGCTGCATGCTGTCGCCGCCAATGGTGTCGGCCATCCTCCTGTCGATTCCTTGCTGCGCGGGTACATCTCTACCCTGTTTTTAATTTAGTGTTTCCTTCTAGATGCAGGGTCATTAAGGTGTGGGACGAACTCTATCCTCTCGGCTATCGCGCATCGCCAAGGCTACTGCGGACTTCGCTTCTTCGAGGTTGTTTTCTTGCTGAAGAAGCGGGATGGAGACCCTGTCACACTGCCTCAAGAGCTGCCAGGCTATGTCATAGCGGGGACTCAGCTTGAAGCTTGGGCCACCTACCTCGGCAAGCAGTTTATCCTGCACCCGCTAGGCCCGCATGGGGCAGCTGGCAAGCCACTCAGCCACTCACTGCGGCTAGCTCACTGCAGCAGAGTTTTTCTTGCTACATCGTCGCGTTCAGGAAAAAAAAACCCAAAAATCATCTTCACAGACCAAACATCTCCAAAACATACACACGACAACCCACCAGAAACCCCCCATCACAAGCATTGATGCCTCCGGTATTAAACACACATGCTTGCTGCATGAGACGCACTGGCTGAATTGACCATCCTCTGCGGGTTGGAGCTGTCATCTTCCAAGCTTCTGCAAGCTACGCTGCTGCTGCTGTTGCCATGCAGTAGTTTGCTGGCTACAGACTGCCACACACAAGACCAGTCTGGTCTGGGCTACTGCCATCTCCGTCATTGACAGTGGGCGAGAGGATAGCTGAGAGTGCTCATCAAACGATGGTTCTCTACCTTTACATTTCACATACACCATGATGGGAAGCTGCAAGTTTCGCACTTGTTTACTTAGCTTCAGCCAACGTCGGCCTACGCTCCTTGAAAGGGTTTGCTTAGGCTTTCTTCTGTCTCAAACCACTGCAAGGTCTCCAGCCTTGCCGTGATTAGAAGCATGATTATGGGATTAGGAGTGTTGTCTGCCTCTCCGAGTGGCGAGGCAGTCTCGAGTCTGTCGGGGGCAGCAAAGAGGCTGAGGAGCATTGTATCGATCGAGGGTTCGATCTCAGGTACAACATCATCTATAACAATCCATACACACAGGTAAGGAATGCCAGATATCACGTGTTTACACGTGTATCGACGTCTGCTGTCATATTTCCGTGGGCGCAGACGTTTTCGCACTGGCAAAGATTAAAAAACAAAAGACCCGTTGCTGGGCGCCCGGGTTGAGAGTTCGTCTTGATACTCTTGGAAACTTCGGGAATCAGCTGTGGTTACATTTCTTCGCCTCCGTCACTTTTCTTGTTCTTGTTGCATAGTTACCAGGCTTTAAGGTTTCGGTACCGGGTTGGTGATAGTCACACCTCTCAGACTGAACGTCATCGAGGCCTTCGGTTGTGATCAACGGTTGTTGCATGTGTGCTGTGGTGGAAGTGCATACCCCCCACACCTGATAGGGGCAACAATCTAGTTTTAACTACCAATCATACAACACCGTTTCCCCAATTAGCCGCGTCCCTGGGTGCTCAATGTAAAGTCTCGATGTCAAAAAGTTCTTGGCATCCTGTCAGCCTAACGAAAATCTTCCCTGCTGCCGTTACTGCCGTTATAGCCAGACTAGATTCCGGCTCAACCGGGCGACGGCCTGTAGCCCCAGATTAGCGACTTGGCGGTGGTTTGTGTTACACATTTGTCGTCCGGTAATGGCAAGTCGGCCGGATCGTGTACAGTGAGTGAGTGGTACGCGTTTTTACAAGCTTGGCGCCCAGCCGGTTCACAAAGATTCTCTCGCACCAGTTTTATGTGCATCGTGGGTTTGCCTCGGCTCCCCAAGCGCGTGGCTCGTGGTGGTACGGTTCTAGAACCTCGTCTGGAAACGACGCCGCAGAGCTTGGCAGCGATATCGCGGTGATGTGAATTCTTCAATCTCATCTTGGCATTGCTGGTGAACGGCGCCAACGGCACAGTCTGCCTCTGATATACGATATAATGTTGTCCAGACTGGTCCTTAGTTGCCATGACACTCAAGTTTCCGAGCGCTCGGATTGGTGTTCCAGAAACGGACTGTTTTAGGGGGGGGCCTTTGCAAGTTTAGCCGAGGATAGATACACTCTAGGGCGAAAGGAACGGTCACCAATACAAACCAAATTGGTCCATGGTTCTGGACCATAACCGTCCCTGTGCGTTTCACGTTTCTGTCAAAATTAACGAACAGATCTGTAGCGGGTATAGCCACACTACTGCGTACATTGGATGTCGTTGCGTCGGGCAGCCCGGAGAGGCCATATATAGATGTGACACAACCACTTGACTACACACCCTTACCCGACTGCTGGGGATCAATGGCCCGCCAGTCCGTGTCTCAGACACGGCACTCTACCCGTGATTCGCGAGGTTCAATATACCGCCGAGAGTCGCGAGTAGCTTCAAGCCGGGACCGCGGCGGTATAGCTCCGTCAGATCCGGCAGATCCGGGGGGCGGCAGAGCCCACTCACCAATCCTCCCTCTTCCCCTTTCCTCGGGGTCTCGGCACCATGTTCAAAGGCTCCCATTTCCATGACTATAGTGACGATGTTTGCCTTTCTTCGATGAGTACCTCCAAAACAACCCGTTCTCCTGTTGCACAAGATGACGTTTTGCAAGCCCGAATACATGTTCACTAATTACGTCTCGCTTCTCGCCCGCTCGCATATTCAACGCTCTGCCTCAGGGACACGCCACTAAACCCACAAATCTCGCAGCTTAGATCTTCCTTCCACCATCCTCACCGACTCCTCCAGAATAGTCTCAGGGGACAGAGTCCCAGGATTGCCCTTCAGGGGTAGCACGCAAGGCACACCGCACGTGTCTGGCTGGCTTGCCGCTTGCGAGGCGTTTTTTTTTTCCCACACGCCCCAGCGGAGTCTGTAGGGAGCCTCTAAGATTGCTGCAGTGTCTGAGTTGGGGCGAGAATAGGCCCGTCGCTGTTCTGCGCCTTATAACATACAGTATCTCGTGGTGCCTGAAGCAGGGCAGTCTACTGTACACATCCAGGTGACTTGTCAAAATACTTTCAGAGGACGTTATTGCGCAAGTTGTGGGATTAGAACCTGATTATTCCCGGCGTTACTAGTGACAGCCATTGCTAGGTTTATATTGTCCACTTAAACTCCAACAAGGACCTCTACGTCTTTCTAGAAGGATACGCGCAAACTCGGTCTTCAAGTTGCGCGAGACACAGTTAAGAGGCACCAGTGAGGCATGCGGTATGACCACTACGCTGGGCGAGCCTGACATCTGGATCGACTCGCTCCGTATCCTCACAGACATTGAAAATAACTGGATGACAGTATCGTCAATGATGGGACAGGTCTATGCAGATGTGCCTGCAACATTACTGCATCATGGGCCACCGGCGGCAGTGAGGGCTTGCTCCATGAAAGAGCCTCCCTCCGCAACTGGGACAGCAACTAATAGTCGTTCTTACTCCAAACAACCTCCTACTTAACACAATATAGCAAGAAGGGAAAACCTCGGCATCCTGTCCAAGATGCGCCACTTGGCCAACCTACCAGCCTGCCATCGTGCCTACGCCCTCCAAACTCGGTACTCACCGCAGTAGGCTCCCCAGGGAGTTAGTGTATTGTCAGTGCTACGTATCCATAGCCTGCGGACAAGTCTCCAATGCTGCGGGTGCAGGTCACAGTGTCTCTTACCCTGAGACGGTGAGCCAGACGGAATATCTGTCGACAGAGACCTCGCCCTAGAATATTGTGCTGCTGTTTGGTAGCACTCTTTGTGTCATCTCGCGGGAATGGTGAAACACCCAGTGAAAGGTATACCTGGTCAGTGAACAGATAATGAATTAGTGAGTGAATACAACATGATCTTACTATGGACTCGTCAAAGGTTCAGTGTTCAGCATGGGAAAATCCAAGCGGCGTGCACTATGTATTAGGTATACATTGATTTCCTGTCTAAGTAAGATCAGAGTTCCAGGTCATGTTGATAGTTTCCTGAAGTAATTTCAATGATGATTACTTTCGTACCTGTTAGTTTAGCAGTAAGCATCACATTCGATGATAGCTTCCTGGAGTTTTACATGGAGGAGCTACCTGTAGAGCCCTAGCTGCACGGGGTTAGCTAATATGAGAGTCCACGAGATAGACAGGAGCTTGTTGTCAACGAGCTGATATTGTTCTGCAACGTTTTGCACAATACTCCTATCAAATTCATGGGGGGAGGGTGTGACTTGAGACCCTAACCCGGCTCTTTCACAAGATAATCCGAAGGGTGCAGTCAACCATCTTCTCCACACTCGAAGCGACAGCGATTTCGGTCCACGACTTGACCACGATCTCAGGACAAGAGCTGTACGAATAGCCACTTCAATTATCTTCCATTGAATCCGGCACAACTTTAATTGTCCAGTTGCAAATTCCTTGTCGATATGGAGTCGAAAGCTATTATCTCTCGTGGGCCGTTCTCCCAAGGCGGATGGAAGCTCGAAGATGTGACACTGCGTGAGCTGAAGGACGATGAGGTCGTCGTAGAGATAGTGGCATCAGGCATCTGTCACACTGACCTTCATTGTGGAGACACTTCAGACAACAAGGGTGTTCCAGCAGTGTTCTATCCAAGAGTCCTCGGACACGAGGGTAAAGACCCAGTCACAAAACCTTTGGAGACATCAACATATGTACTGACGTTCCTGTAATATAGGGTCCGGCTATGTGAGGAATGTCGGCAAGGCTGTCACAAGCGTAGGTACAGTAAACGCGTAGGGTCTGCGATACTGGGGTTAAGCTGACTCGACCTCCCTCAACTGAAAGGTCAAACCAGGAGACCCAGTCCTCTTGTCGTTCTCTTACTGTGGTGAATGCCATGTCTGCAAGACCGGTCCTCCGTCCCACTGCACCACCTTCTTCGAGATAAACTTCATGGGTGAGCCGGCCTTCCTCGACCGAAAGGGCAGGTCTATCGGTGGCCGCTTCTTCGGCCAGTCGAGCTTCGCGAAGCACACCATCGTCAACGACAAGTCAATCGTGAACGTGAGCGGGCTCGGACTCGAGCGGGAAGACCTGAAACTCCTGGCGCCCCTTGGATGCGGCTTGCAAACCGGAAGCGGAACTGTCTTGTCTGTAGCCCAGGCTGGTGCCGACGATGCTGTAGCTGTTGTTGGTATGGGCGGCGTTGGGCTAGCTGCTGTGATGGCAGCCAAGAACCAGGAATGCAAGACAATCATTGGTATTGACAGAGTCGAAGCTCGTCTGGAACTTGCCAAGTCGCTCGGTGCGACGCACGTCTTCAACACGTCGAGCATGTCGATGGAGCAGCTCGTGGCGGCCGTGAAAGACGCTGCTGAAGGGCTAGGGGCGACCATATCCATCGATACCAGCGCACACCCTCCTCTAGTGGCTGCCCAGGTCGAGTATACGCGTTATATGGGGAAGATCATTCAGGTAGGGACCGGTATGCCAGACGCGAACTTGACGCTTCACATGCAAAGCTTTATGGTCAGCGGCAAGCAGTATTTCGGTGCGGTCCAGGGCCATAGCAGGACGAAGGAGTACATCCCGCAGATGATCCAATGGTGGAAGCAGGGGAAATTTCCCGTGGAAAAGCTTGTCAGGTTCTTCGACTTTGGGGACTTCGAGGAGGCTGTCAGAGTTATGGGGACGGGAGACGTTGTGAAGCCTATCATGGTGTGGTAATATCAAGGGATCTCAAGGCTGGGGCTCGGGTCGCTCGATATAATCACGAACTGAAGTTGAAGGGAACGCCTCATTCGTGATTCCATACTATAACAACTTGAATATTGTTTCATGCAGCATAAGTAGTACATATCATTTCGATGGGCATCCACCTAAAAGCTTTCAGCCTAGGCTGTCTTGACACCATTTCCATCGTTGCCCTTAGTCTCATGGTCCATAACTCCCTCCATAGAAGATATGCCACTGCCGTGTTCAACCTGGCCTAGAATGGTAGTGTTTCGAAGCTTCTCAACCTCCTCCAGATAGCTCCAATCGCCGATTGTCTCATCAAAGAACTGGTCCAGGTCCAAGCCTCGCTCCTCGGTCTCATCTGAGACACGAAGATGCAGTCCGGGAATATACTTCATGATCATGAGCATCGCATAAGACACCAGGAAAGAATAGGCTGAGATGGCGGTTATCTCGGCAAATTGCTTGCCTATTTGAATCCCGTTTCCATCGATACCACCATGTGCGACGCTAACGCCATCGAGAGCAGCAACTATACACGGAGTCAGTATCACAAAAGAGTCTCAGACGGCAATATGCCTTTTATGAAGATAATGGAAAGCCTTACTTGAAGCCGTGGCGAATATGCCGGTGAAGAAAGAGCCACACATTCCACCAATACCATGAAGCTTGAACACATCCATGCCCTCATCGATACGTAGCCACTCGTTGACGTTGTCCATCAATGCACAGATGACAGCAGTGAGGAAGCCGATCACGGCAGCAAGCCAGACACTGACGAGGCCCGCCGCAGGTGTAATGCCAACAAGACCAGCAATGGCGCCCTCGCATGCACCGACGACGCTGAAGCGCCCCTTGTGCCGGATATAGTCGACCAGGACCCAGCCAATGATACCCGCGCACGCCGCCGTGTTGGTATTGAAAGCAGCATACATAGCACGAACACTTGCGTTCATGGCGGACCCGCCGTTGAAGCCGAACCAGCCGAACCAGATGAGCACGGTGCCGAGGAAGACAAGAGTCGTGTTGTGTGGTTTTCCGTGCGTCTTGTCCTCCGGGTTCTTCTTCCTCTTGCCCAGGACGAGCGCGTAGGCCAGCGCGGACCAGCCCGAGGCGATGTGGACGGGACCACCACCGGCAAAGTCGAGAGAGGGCAAGTTGTAGAGCCACCCGTTCGGGTTCCACGTCCAGCAGGCGATGGGGCAGTAGACAACTGTGGCCCAGAAGAAGGCGAAGACAAGGGAGGGTATGATGCGTCCGCGCTCAAAGGCGCCGCCGACGACGATCTGGACGGTACACGCGCAGAAGAGCAGCTGGTAGAGACAGAAGACTATCTCCGGGATCGTCGAGTTGCCGATGGACGGGGCGACCATGACGTTCCTGAGGCCGAAGTTGGCCAGGTCGCCGATGAAGGGGCCTGCCGTGCGGCTGTACGTGAGGGAGTATCCCCAGAACATCCATTGGAACGTTGTGACGGCGGCTACCATGAAGGACTGGAAGAGGAGGGCCAGGGCGGACTTTCTTCTTGCAATACCTCCATAGAGCAGGCCGATTCCGGGTATGATGAGCCATACAATGTAGCTACAGAAGATGATGTATGTGTAGTTGAACTCATAGCCCACGTATTGGGCGTTCACGTCCACCTCCAGAGGGTTGCCGCCATTGGGCTTGGAAGCGTCGTAGCTAGGCTGCCAGTTGTGAGAATATTAGCCGGGATATGTGACAAATGATTCTCAGGGGTTAGGATTAGACTATAGCTTACTGCTTCACTCATCGTGCCGTAGTCCTTACTAGCAAGGAAATACAATAATACGCCTCAGAGAAAGAGTATCAAGAGTAGCACGTAGGCTGCAAGAAGCCCTGGGGGATCGTGAAGGTCATATGTCCAGGACATCATGGAATCCTTCTGGATATATCAGCCTGCTATCCACCAGACCCAAGAGGCCTGGAATGCCTGGCCAAGTCGCCCCAGATGCCCCATATGCCCCATACCATGCAAGTCCAGCGGTATGTTTTCTTATCAGCATGATACAGCCACTCAAGGTGAAGGTCTCGATGCAAGATTGACTCTTTACCGTGCATTCCGATCGTCCAGGACCTTCTCTGCGGAACTCTTATCTCTTGGCAATATGGGCATTACAAGACCAGTTTTATAATAAGCGATGCGGTATCTAGGATCGAGATATCTGATCTGGAGTTGGTCGAAAGGACGCAAGCCACTCATGTTGATACGGGCGTCATCCAGAGATAACAAGGCCCCGGCGGGCACCTCCGAGGCAACTCCGAACCTTGCCTAATGCAGGACCGCGAATCTCTATCTCTGGAAATGCAGCCCACTTGTGATAGCGTTACCATACCGTTGGGAAACGAGCATCTAATCGCCCAGATAAGATGAGGTCAACTTCCTGCACGATGTAATACCTATTTTAAGAACCGAGAAGGAATGTTTCAGAACATTGAAGTTTCCCGGAGTGAGCAACACCTAATATCCCCTGTCCCACTATATAAACCGGTACCCAATGACGATGAAAGATAAATGCCCATCAGAGGGAGCGTGAATTTATCATTTGGACTTTGCATGGTTGCCTTAGGAATAAGATCATGTTGCTCCCATACTTTTTTCTTGTGGCCATTTTCTCGAACGCTTAGCTATCTTGTTCAGTCGGTCAAGCATATTGGCATTATAATATCCATGTGATCGAGCGAGACGATGAGTTATGCTATACTATGAGCCTGTATGTACTTATTTATCCCTTAGTGGAAATCCAGTGAGGTTGGAGCCGAAAGACTTATTTATACCCGAATGGGTCTGAAAATGAGCTTTAATGTGCAAGTATTCCAAGGAGAGCAAGAAGCAAGAAGCAAGAAGCATATCAACATCCAAACGATTAAGTAGACATGTAGTATTAATCACCAACAGAGGCTCAAATACCTTGAGTATCCAAGTTGAAATTGTACTCATTGCTAAGTGGCATTCTTTGAGGCTGTTTATGCATGATGTGGCTCAAAAGCATGATCGCAGTGGATATATGGATCACCTCATTAGGCATCACTAACATGTTATTACATTTGATAGATTTTCGGAAACATTGCACTTGAATAATGATGTAGGACTTCTCCTCTGGTAAGTTCGAGACGCTCATTGCGTTGACGGGGTGTCCTGTTTCTGGTCTATGTATGTAGTAAGTTAATGCTCAGTGAAATTGCAGTCTCCCGAGGTCTGCCACATATGTTTGACATTCAGTCGTGGCAACAAGGAGTATTCAGGCCACAATAATGACTCCAGGACTATCCTTTTCACATGCAGTGAGGTAGATATGAGAATAAGGCAGACACACGGAAATCCAACAAGAATGATCGTCGTAGTTCTGCTTGCGACGTCGAAATCAGCTCCGGGACTTGAACAAAACATACCATTCCTCTGATAACACACTAGTAATTAACAACAGACCATGCCTCTTGAAACTCCGGACCAGGACGGGACATCAGAGATGCCCTTACATTACCAACTGCTCTCCTACTTACTGTATGGCTCGTTGTCCTTCCGATCTGTCTTCTCATGGAAGCAGGATCGCAGCATCGATCAGCCGCTATCACGAGCATTATATTCACTGGGATTACATTGCCATCTGTCCCACCGACGAGCGGAGCCGTATGTGAGGACACAAACTTCAGGCCTAGTAGACGCACGACGACAATCAGGAGTCTGGGGCCATAAGTGACCAAGCTGATGTAATTATCCAGACAGACAACGACCTGGTCATCAGTCCAACATACTCTCCTCGACTAGGCTGGTGGTTTTGGGTTTGTTTTTAACATCACGGAGACGATAACTTGGCTCGTCCCAACTCCAACCGTCACCAAGGCAAGGCCTAGCACCCCGAACGAGCAGCGAAGCATTGCCAGTGACGCCCCAAAGATGGCCAACGTTAAGCACACATCCTTTGTCCCACACCCTACGAGTCCTGTACACTCCCCGGCTTGTCAAGATGATATCGAGGTCAGATCAAGTTCTCGGCTACAATGAAAGTAATGTGCGTTGGGTGGGTTGTCCTATGCTGCGATCGTATATTCCAAAGAGAAATCCTGCAACATTAATGCTAAGGTCCCTCAAATGGAGGAGAAGGATCAAGAACATGGTGAACATACGCTTTCACTGAGGCAGGCCACAGATTGATTCGGTGAAAGTCAACTAAGCCGGGTGGGAGGTGGTCCTGTGTAGAGAGTGGAACACCCTGAATGTTTGGTTCTCCGGTAAATATGCACGATGGAGAACAACAAGACATTGAGTCTATCACTACACAGCCCGTATATCAAATTACCTGGTTAGTCTACTTTTAGAATACCAAGCAGCGGCCCAAATATTGTGAACATTGGACCCACGGCCGGAGCCCCGGGCTGGTTAGATATGATGAACTACATAAGTCTAGCATGCAATCTCTGCTTGGGCTCTAAGCACGTAACAAATCATACGCCTCACTGTCGGTTCAGCAGTCCTTCTATATTTTTCTGATCAGCTGATATATCCCCTATATTCCTCACCCTATGCCTCAGCCTCTCCCTTCCAGTCATCGTAATAGCGTAGCGCTCTACATAGGGTATCCAGAACGTAACTATCAATAACCATCAGCCCTATAAGGCGGAGGCGGCGACCGTGGCACAATCCGATGTCTCCCCCGTTTGTTATCATAATAAAACGCCCTAAACGCCTCCACCTCACCCCCATCCAGACACCCACACGCAGGATACCACCTCTCGTGGTCCCCCAGCAGACACCTCCTCAGGATCCGCCCCTCGGCCTCCTCCACCTGCATCAGGATGTCCTCCCGGTGCGCCGCATTGTGCCCGGTAGTCTCCCAGATACACATGGTGACATACTGCAGCGGCTTGGAAAAGTACGGCCGGTCCTGCATCCGCAGGCAGCACAGCCTCGGGGACAGCCGCATGCCCATCTCCAGGAAGACCTCCGCGGACGTCCTACTCTCGTCCCCAGCCCCAGCCCTAGCCCCGGCCCCGGTCCCGGTCCCGGTCCCCTTCCCCTTCCCCTTCCCAAGGTTCCCCCTCCACGACGCCCGCTGCCCCGGCGCGAGCGCCTCGTCCCACAGCTCACAGCTCCGCGCCCCGGGCGGCCTCCTCAGCCCCGCGGCGGCCACGATCTCGTCGGCGCGCTGCAGGCACGCGCAGTACGTGTCGATGGCCCTGCGGATGTACGCCTCGTTCTCCGGCCCCAGGTTCAGGCCCGCAGGTGCTGCCCCCCCTGCGCCGCCACCGCCGCCGCCGCGGCGATCCTTGCTGCCTCCCGCCCGCGCGTACGCGTCGAGGTAGCCCCGGAAGACGCTGGGCTGGCGGTCCGGGGTGGTGTCGCGCCAGCTCTTGGGGCAGTGCTCCAGCAGCTCCCTCGCGCGCGACTGGTATATCTCGCGGAAGGCTTGTTCCTCTTCTTCGTCGTCGTTGTCATGGTCATTGTTGTTATTTCTGGTGTTGTTGGTGTGGCGGCCGAGGAGGCCCGGCAGCTTTAGTAGACATGTTTTCTTTGGTGGGCGCTTCTTGCCGTAGGGAGGGGGTAAATCTTCCAGCGCGTGTGATAGGGTGTGCGAGGATTCTCTACACATTGTCTTAATGATCCTGAAGGACGAATCAAAGGACGTAATTACATTGACGAGACTTTCAGGTTGGGAGCCTGACCTTTACCTAATGGTAGAGAATAGAGAATATTCGGTGGTCATGGTGAAAGAGTCTGCCACCGTTCTTGGAGGATATAGGAAACACAATTATTACACGGATAAGGCCTGGATCGATCGCGAGGAAAAGTAAATAGCCTCATGGGGCGAAGCGCTGCGAACGGCGCGGTCCGCTATCAGAGACCGGTGATCCGTCTAAACCAGGTTAGGCAATTACCTACAGCTTCTCAGACAAACTATAATACTTACTCATATATCCAGGCACACCAGGCAAGGATTTCCGCGGTATTATATCCCAGCTCATCCGGTCACCTACCTAGGTAGGTAGTCAAGTCATTCACTATGGTACATCCACTTGAATCTCTGGCTACCATCTTCGTCATCTCTACACTATGACTTGGCGAGTTGTGCGCAATCCAGAAGTCACCGCTAGCTCCGGGCGGCTTCGTCTCTTCGGGACTCATCCCAAGCATAGCGCAGCAGAGTGAGACAATGACAAGAGGAATTGATTGTTCGCAAAGTATACTAGTACAGTACATCCTTCATGGCACGTTAGTTGATACATGTTTCCGTTCCGAGCTTCGTCCATCAAAAACACCGATCATCAAAGAGGCCAGGCAAGCCAGCACCGGACCCGAGACGGCCATGCATGTTAGTTGCGACAATGTGCAGCTCCAAGAGGTACTGCATCTAGCTGTCCTTCTCCGTTACCTCCACGCCCTTTTCGTCCTCATTGCTATCGCCCTCCTCCTCATCGTCCTCTTCCATTGCCCAATCTCTAAACCCCTGGCCCCTCATCCAACTAATCCCCTTCCTCCAGCTCCCCTCCCTCACCGCCTCTGCGTCCTTCTCATACACAACGCCCGTGAGCATGACAGCCAGCACAAATACCCACACCTCGCCCGCCTTCATCGCCTTCCACCAGCGCCTCTTGATGCCCACCTTCCACAGGCTATCGACGCTGGCGCGTGCCGAGTAGAGGAACACTCCCCGCCCGTGCTTGCGCTCCACCCATGCCCAGAACCCGGCGAGGAAGCCGCCGAGGAAGAAGCGCTGGGTGGCAAGGAAGGAGCGGGGCAGCCAGGTCTGGAAGAAGCATATGGAAGCCCACGCAGTGGAGAGAGTTCCAGTTACGAAGGTGCTCATGCTCAGGGCGCGCTTGACGAGCCCGTGAAGCGTTGACACAGGAGCGTGATACAGCGCTTTGTATTTGGGTATCATGAATGCGGAGTAGATGAGGAGGAAGAAGCGGGTTAGAGACGGGAA
The DNA here is from genome assembly GCA_003795315.1 of Cytospora schulzeri. Lineage (NCBI taxonomy): Eukaryota > Fungi > Ascomycota > Sordariomycetes > Diaporthales > Cytosporaceae > Cytospora > Cytospora schulzeri. The sequence goes on along the minus strand of LKEA01000006.1, from coordinate 309,264 downwards.
CGAGCGTAACCAGAAGGTGAGTAAGGTCCGCGTGCAGTAGGGATCTTGTGGGTGGAGTGTTGCGCAGCTGAGGGAGGTGATGAGTGGGTGTGCTGGCGCAGTCAGGGGTTCGATGCTCTTGAGTGACACCGGAAGCGTTTCCTCCTTGTTTGGGAAGAGTGTCGGGGATATGTACGGTCTTCTATGAAGTTAGTAGTCTGTTTTGTTGTGAGTTTGGTGACTTGCTGGAACTTACGGCCAGTTTAGCCGAGCCATCTGAGCAAGGCTGTCAAAGACCTCTCGCCCGCTGGGCCATTTCAGGCTCGGGGGATAATCTGTGGGTCGCTTTTGGAGGTAGACGGGCGAGTTGTTCGTGATGAAATCACCAAATGGCTGCGAGAGCGGTCAGCAAAAACTCACTGCAGTAGAACTCCGGCTTACCCACTTTGGGAAAGCAGTCCGGGTCAAAGACGTGTGCATGCCACATCTGACCAAACACAAACGGCTGCATCATCCAGCTACCGAACCACCATGGCCTCTGCCTGAGCCTTCCATTCTTATCCTTTCCCCATACCATGCCTCCATCCTCTGCGTAGTTCCACCCAAACTCAAGCGCCCGAAACGAGGCATAGATCGCTATCGTGACCCGCAGTTGTTCGGCGGGATACACGCCCAGCGCGAGACCCGCCAGGGAAGCGCCAATCGCTGGCGTATATGGCGATGTCAGCGTGTTAGCCGTCTTGGGGTTTCGATTTCTGAAGGGCTCGGCCGAGGGGGCGAGGATATGCAGTCGCATCCGCGTGAAGAAGCGGAAGAGCAGCCGGTACAGGAGCAGGATGCTGCTCAGGGTCAGAGGTAGCCGGAAGACATGTGACTTGTGGAGCGGCTGCTTCTTCAAGTTTGGGTCCTGCTTCTGGCCCATGAGCCTCGTAGCAACCGTGCTCCACGCCTTCAATGCCATAGCCGTCCCTACGAAGACGCGAATGGAGTGCCTCACGGCGCGCGCGTTATAGTCGTCTGCGCCGAGCATTGCGCCGGCACCGGCGCCCACGCCGGCGCTCGTGCTTCCTACATCTGCAACACTCATATCCGCCCGGCCGCTCCGTTCGATTTCTTTTCCCTTCCCCTTCGCCGCGTCACTGACGCTGACGTTGCCGTTCATGATCCGGTTAACGTTTTCGACGGTCGGAACACGCTTTTTGATTTGACGTGAACGCGAGAGGATGTATCGATGAAGCAGGGCATATTCGCGCGCAGAGATGGTATACCGAAGTGTGTTGCGGAGGATGGGGTCGTTGGTCTCTTTAGCCGAGACGGACGGGTTGCGAGAAGACGGTGCTCCTTTTGCAGCCGGAGCAGGCACAGCGGCCCCTCGGCTGGACGACGAGGCCATCGTAGACGTGGCTTGGGAGATGTCGAGGAGCTGTTGACCCTGCAAGCGTAACAACAGTATGCAGGGCGGCGGAAAGCCTTTAAGCTCGTCGACAATACGGCTAGCTTGATGCAGGTGCTAGTACTTGGTACTCGGTAGTGCGCTGGTGTTGGAACAGAGAATCAATTGTGTTTTGCGGTTAAATAGATATAGATAGATATATGAATGTGCTTGCATGTGCTCAAAAGTTGAGTGTCTTGCCAATCAATCGCTCAAGAGAAAGAAGACGAACGATCATGCATGACGAGCTTGGGGACGGCGACAGGGCTCATTGACACAGATGAATGAATAACTGAATGATCCTATCCTAGGTGCCATCAACTCGAGGGGCATCTGGGAGCTCAAAAGGTGGTGGTGATTCAGTAAGTAGTGCTGTGTGTGGGTTCTGCTTTTTTAATCTACGCGTGCCTCGGCTTTTCACGTGGAGCAGACGTCAGATGTCACCTCACTCACTCACTTGCTCCTTCCAAACAGACTGTGGAAGTGCGTCAGGCCGTTACCACAGTATTATTGCCCCCTGCCCAAACATCTGATTTGACTTTTAGGACATTGAAACTCCCTTGCCAGCTCAGCTCACTGCTCCACAGGCACTGGCAACCCCCCCAGGCCCCCCCTGGCGACATGACACCACTTGGAGAAAGTGCTTGCAGCAGCCGCCCTTCCTACTTCCCCACACATTCCCCAGCTTTTTGGCAGCGCTACTATTCGCACCGAGGCACACTGACATGGCAGTCATGGCTACCTAGGTAAGTCAACAGAGGCCCGGCAGTCTTTGGCGAGTATGATGTATATCGTTACTGTAAACTGTAACCTGAAAACTGTGCCTTGCCTTTTTCTTTTAAAACCTGAAACTACCTAGGTATCTGGTATCTCCCATGAAAAGACAACACATGGCCCTCGTCTTCGAAATTCGAGGACGTTGCGACCTAAGCCAAATGCGCTCTATCAATGCTATCCCTTGGGGCAGCATCATCATCCACGAACAATGCCCCCCCTCTGGTCTCTCTCACACAAGTCACTCTTCTCTTTCTCCATCCCACCAAGGCTCCCCGGTAGCCTCGTCCACTTCCAGAAGCATGTCATCTCCGGACACGTCTCTGAAAACCTGCCCTTCCCACATCGAGAGAGGCTATCCGGAGAGACACCCGTAATATTAGATAGACCCCAGCCAGATGCCAACCAGCGCGCTGTCTGCCCCATGTCTAGGTCTTCACCAGTTTTTCCCCCCCAATGATACCCCGTGAATACAATACAACATTTACTCCGACACCCATCGCAATGCTTTCTTTTTGTGCCAGAACCACCGTGTACTTTTTATTTTCGTCAACCGTGAACCAAGACCGCAGCCGTGGCAGCGGCCAAATCTCATGAGAAAAGAAAAACCCTTTGCTTTGTTTTTGAGACGCCGCGATACCTCTCCAGTAGGTCCGTCAGTTCCACAACGTAAAATCATCGCAGTAAGAAAAACGTGATTCGAGGTTCCTTCATGCGGGCCCCCTCCTATGAAACTCTGCCCAGAGGCTTCCATCCCCGGTCCATGACAGGCATCTCTGCGTTCGGCATACACTGCTCCTCCCAGCAGACGCTGTTCCAGCCACTCTCCAGGAGTTGCGGATCCTCACTCGCCAGGCCCTCCGTGGGTGCTCGGTCTTGCTGCCACCGATCCCACTTCAGCCTGGAGATGAATTCCTTCCGGCGGTATTCACGCTGCGCAATAACGCTCGGGATCACTCGCCGACGGTCTTGCACCGTTTGCCATCCCGACACGCCACCGACACCGTTGCTCTCCAGGAGGAACTTCACCATCTCAAAGGGAAGGTTGAGAAGTATTCGAGAGAGTGACGCCCTGTATCCATCCGAGTGTTGTTGTTCAGCTGGTTGGCCACGACCGTTGTTCTCGCTCGGGTCCATGTCTCCAAACCTAATGTTGATGCTGGATAGACGAGATGAGAGCTGTCCCACGGGTGCAGCATTGTTGCTTGACACCTCGGCCGCTGACTGTTTGGTCGGCGAGGCCGGGAACCGAGAGTATCTTGGGTCGTCGACCGATGTGTCCAGGACGAAGTTGCTTGGGAAATTAGTTATGATGAACATCATGATCTTCTCGACAAGCTCGTTCACGTAGATGCCGTGCTTGTATTGGAACTGGGGGAAGAGAGGGGTTTGTGGGCCATCCATTCTGCTAGGCGCAATGACCGAGTCTCTCAAGACGAATTCCAATCCCTTCTCCACGGTATCCCAGCTCAGCAGCCTAGACGCCTCCACCATGGCGTTGATGGAGATGTGGGGCACCTCAAGCAATGCACCAGCGGCGGCGTATCCCAGGGCAAAGTGGAACTTTTCTACGTCCGATTCCCTCTGCAGGCCCATCGGGAAGGGAACGTAGCGGCAGCCATACACGTGCTTGACGGCTCTCCACATGGAATCTGCCCGCAAGAAAGGGTCATCCGAAGCTATACGGATCTCACGAAGCTCGTCGGCCTGGCCCGCTTGCTCTTGCAGCAGGTTTCGTAGAACTCGGTTTGTCGACAGGATAAGCTTGTGAGCCGGAAGCCGAAGAGGGCCGTTAGGTGCATCGGGATGTTGCGAATTGACGGATGTAAGATAGTCGGGAAGGACAAGGCACAGCTGACAATCCGCAAAGTCGGGCCGCGCAAACATCGAACTGATCTGCTCGGTAAAGCCCATCGCATCGCCAACTTCGAAGCCGTCGGGGTTGAAGGGCGGCTGGTTGGGTGGCGGTTGTGGCACCCTGGAAACGCCGGGAGGTGGTCCTAGGCGTCCAAGGTCGACACCGTTGTGTCCGTTCACAAGTGGCTTTGGGGCAAAGCTGTCTTCCGGGTTCCACGACGAGTGGGATTCATGGTAACTGTGGGGAGTCATAGGGCCGCCGTGGTTCATGGCAACGGATGCATGGCCGTCGATTGGGCCCACTGACACCATCGGCCGGCCGAATGCGTCGACGGCTGCGACGGGCATCTGCTCGTGCGCCATAGGCAGAGGAGGGGGAAAGGCGCCGCCGGAGCGAGGGGCAGGTGAAGATGTGTTGGAGCCATGGAACCCCCCGAAAACCATGCTGCCATTGCTGGGGTGTTGCTGGTGCATGCGCGGCCCGTTGAGAGCGTGCTGTGGCATTCGAAGGGGCTCGGGTATCGGACCTCGAAAGTGGACAGGATGGTTGTTGACTGGGTAGAAAGGCGGGGCCATGTTGTCGTACGTGGTGGGAGATACGGCTGGAGGGGCGCGAGGAGCCGGCGAAGGAGCGCTTGGGGCGTTGTCTGTGGGAGGTTGTGAGAAGTTATTGGAACTATATGTCTGACATATGCTCATACCTGGAGGTGTCACTTCTCCGGCCGTTGGCTGATGGGTAGCGGCGGCGCTTTGTGTAGCAGTATCAGCTGATACTGGTTCGGGCTCTTGGTGGTGAAGGTCGTCTCCAACGTTCGCAATGCCGGTCTCTTCCTGTTCGACGTTTTGTGGAGGTGCTGGACTATCAGCTGTAGGCTTGATGCCGTTTGACAGACCCTTCACCTCATCTTTACTTGGCTGAGCTTGGCCCTTGTCGGAGTTTGGCGGGGCGTCTTCGCTGTTTGTCCGCAGAGGCGAGGGCAGCTGGGTGGAGGCAGGTGGTTGTTTGGGCCGGCGTTGCAGGTAAGGCAAAGGAATGACTGGCTCGATGCGTTTGCGAACGAGGGGCCTTGAGGCAGAGTTCTGTCTGAAGCTGGTCGGATTGGCGTGATTGGCAGCAGAGCTCACGGCTGTAGGAGCGTTTGAAGGCGCCATGATGGATTGTCTTAGACAGGCTGACTGACGTAGGTAAAAAGGCTGCGGGGCCTGATTAGAAACCCGCCGGGCTGCGACAGACTTCAGAAATTGCGATCAGGCCCTGACGACGGGGATGAAGATGGGAAAGGAGCGACAGTGGGTTCACTTGGTGACGTTCATGGGTTTGCAGTTATTGTGTAAACCTGCAAACCACTGTTTAAAGGGACTGAGAAATGCGCAGGCCGAGAGAATTGTATCGGTTGTCCGTACCCGGAGACACTGGATGCGACTGTACAAACGTGCTTGTTGGCGCACAATACAGCGGGAGGTGGAGGGGCGGACCGTAAGGCGTAGATAGGTAAGGGAATGTAGCTGGCAGGCTGGCTGTACTGTCCGTAGTCCGGGGGTGGGGTGGGTAATAATTAATTCAATAGAGATGACGAAGCAGACTGGCAAAATGGGTGAATGGCTTCGTTCCTGAAGTGAAAGCTGGATCTTTGGGCTGCTCCTCGAATGGGTCGAGCAGCAGCAGGAGCAGCAGCAGCATCAGCCACAAGGAGATTGGAGCTGTGAAGTTTTCTTTTGGGGCTCCCCGCAGTTTCCTGTAAAAATTGACGAGCTCTGACACGCCACTAAAAAAGTAACAAGGCTGAGGGGTCAACTTTTTGTCAACCAGCCAGCCATCCAGGACTGCCAGGCCAGCTTTTTTCAAGATTGGATTATGTAATTGTGGTGGGTCACTTGGAAAACACAAGGTTCAAATGATGCTATCTTAGTATGTAAATCGACCGTTTATTTTCTTTTAATTTCTAGCGCCAGATGAGCCAGTTCGGGATACTGTTGGTAAGCACCTGTTTTTGCACAGTAAAGTTGGAACCTGTCAACATCCCTCGCCGGGGTTCCCCCGATCTCTAATTAGAGTAGTGTGTATCTGTGTGTGTAACTATTCCCATCGCCATTTCACTGATACTCTCCAGTCGAAGTCGCCATACGGTTACTGAATATATTTCACAGTGTCTCTGTTCCTTACACACATATTTTGACTCACTGATAATACCAGTCCTTTCTGTGCAACTGATTGCCTGGCTTGATAAGGCACCATCTTGCACAAACCTCTTTTAGCTGAGCACCAGCCCATCGCCTGAACCTAACTCGAGAAACTTATAGTCTGCGCTATCCCCATCAGCATCTCCAGTGTCCTTTGCCTTGTCGGCCTCAACCACATCACGAAGGGAATATGTCGTCCGCTGCAACAACCAGGAGATGAATCCACCTCCCCTCTTCGCTTCATCATGAGTTGCGATCCAATATCTCGCACCACTCGCCCGTACAGCTTGGATGCCATTCAACGCGCCGAGGTTCAACTGCGCAGTCATCCATATTCTCACATTGTGCAGCCCATGGAGCAATGCAAGCGTCTTGATCCCCGCCGTATTGAGACATTCTAGATCCGAACCCTTGATCCCATGCGGGGAGTAGATGATGGCTTCAGACTGCCCCTGGGGAGCATTGTCTCTCGACCGTGTTGCGCGCTGGTTGGGACTGTATCCGAGGTCGAAGGCAATCATCACCGCCGAATGGTAGTATAGTGCATTCCCTTCTGTTATGACCCGGCCGATGCCCAACCAAGGCGGCAGGGCCCCTGTATGGTCCACCAAAACTTGCTGCCAGTCTGGTGTCGATGCTGAGAAACCGGGAGTCGTGATGACCGTGTCGAAATGGGCCCAGGATCGTATTAGGTCTGCTGCCTTCTCTGTGGCCACAACTGGCACGCTCTTCGGCAGCTCAACCAGAGTTGCCTGATGGCAATGATCCGTGAATTCATGTGATATCACCACGCAGTCGATGTACGATGTTGCCGGGGTCTTGCTCTCGTTTGGATCGTTCAGAGGATCTCCCTCTTCTAACATCACAAGGACCTCGTCGAGTTCCTGCATATTCTGTACAGTAGGCGCAACAACATGCCACTGTGTTGAGAACCAGGAGGCGACATCACTCTGCGGGCCCTGGAGCCAAGGGTCGATGAGGATATTGAATCGCGAACGTTCCGGCGCTTTTGACTTGGTTTTGGACCTGGACCTTGAAGACGTCGTGACGGAGCCTGGAACAGGGAGCTGGAGAAGCCATGTGGTGTCGGCATTTAAATGTGCTATAACGGGACGTGGGGATGCCAGTGCGGCTCTCCAGGCGGCCCGGTCCTCCAGAGCAATGACGCTGTCATTGTGTGCGTCGGGCTGGTCTGCGCCGGCAACCATAGTGAGGGGATGAGTACTCGGTTTCTGGTTCCTTGGGTTGTGTGCCAAGAATGAGATGAGAAGTTATGCCTGTATCAATTGTCTCGTAGGAAATACCTTTTATTGAAGAGCAAAGCCACCAAGCCGCCATATATGATCATTCCATGTGCTCACATTCCTTCAACAACGTCACTGAGCTTCCCCATGGAGTTTAGTTTACCGCTCGACGGGCTTAGGCGATACAGCAGGGGTGCCCCCGCATCTCGCCTCGCAGATCCCATTGTGGCACATGGCACATGGGTACCAACAAGGCACCATTCAGCGACAACTTATCTGTTTGCAGACCGGATGTCAAAGCATGCCAATGGAGAAAAAAAGCGAGGAAAAAAAAAAAAAGGGAAGAAATGTATGTTTTCAGCGGAAATGATCATGGGTGGTAGATCAAAATCTGCCAGGTGAATCTCACTGAACAGTCTACTGCCGTCTGCTTCAAATAAGGGTCATCCACATATGAAGTCCAGTAAGCATTGCAAGGTTCGCTTCCTGGTGTTGTGAACCGCTCAAATACTTATGATGATACCACGCAGTAATACTGTTTTGCAATATACGAGCCTTGTCTATCTTGCTATGGAAAGCCAACTCTTTTCTGTATGGCATATTAGTCAGGCATGTGACCGGGAACATGGACTTACGCCAAAGAGTATTGCCGAATGGTTGACAATAGTTCTAGGAAGTATAACATTGATACTCTGAATATACGGGTATAGCTTCAAATCCACACCAGCATTGCCTCTTCCATTCCAATACTGAAAAGTCTCCTCTACAGCGACGGCAGCTTAAACTGCCTTCCCCAGTGTATTTTATATGCGTTGCTCGAGATATTAGATTCTCACGAACGGTAATATCACGTTTGAGTAAAGCATCAAGGTAATACCGTCAGCTTCCGAGCTTGGTAGTACATATGGAGAGCAAAAGACGGCCGAGATTCGCGGCAGGAACATGCGATTGTTGGTTTGATGCCTGGACATCTGGACGGCCCTGACGGCCTGGGCTCCACACATGCATGCCAAGCTACCAGACTGATGTGCTGGGATATCTGCCGATATTGTGGGTCTACAGGGTACCAGTTGACCCACAAGATCTGGGTCAACCTGACGGCGCACGGCACCAGATCCTTCGAACCCACTCTGCCAGGCGACCGTTCAGCGTCGATAGTTTTGCTAGCTTCTTTCTAGACGATATATGACGATGCCAGATTGCGATGGATACCTCTTACTTTTCAGCGCGCCTGCCCGCGTCGTCTTTAGGGCACATTGACAGGATTTATCAACGATATTCTAACAAGCTACCTCAAACATATCGTGAAATTATGCGTATGAAAGACACGGTGTCGAGAAGTGTGCTGATAAAAGGACAGCCATAACGTAGTCCGTCTCCCAAATAATCCAATCTAGCAAGCTCATCATTATCCTCATTTTCGTCCTTGGTTGGCCCTCGCATCTGTTGTACACCATCCCAAACTGAACACACACATGCAAACCGAACGCCATTGCTGTAAAGACGTAGGGCCTCCATCCATCAATCCGCCGTCTGAATAGCCTGGCCTCTTGCAGGCTATGAACACGCAGCCTTGTCTCTGTGAGGCTGCCTGACCGGTTGTCTTTGCATTATATCCCATTACCAAGTAGACGAGCAATCAGAACGTAGACGAAGATGATGCCACCGGCAATCAAGAGCTTATGCCGGCCCATCCACCCCCGGCCGGCTTCCCTCTGCTGCACGACCGCATCCACCACTCCTTGCACTTGGCTCCCGCTGCCCCCCATGGCGCCCACGAGATGTGGTCCACATGGGGCTCCCGCTGCGTTCAGGCGCTGCCCCGTGGCCGTGTCGACGTTGCTCTCCTTCATCCACTTCCAGTTCTCGGCGTCCTCGTCAGGCCACTCCGCGCGGAACTTCTTCCCGCCGTCGCCCGCCTTGATGTTGCCCTTCTGCGCGACCTTTGCACTGTCGTGGGACCCGCCGCCCGTGGAGTTCCACCACCGCGACCGCGCCGCCAGCATCTTGCGCTCCTCGGTGGAGGCGGATATGGAGCCGGTGGTGATCTCGTTGGACGTCATGAAACTCAACAGACCGGTAAGGATGGTTGAGACGCTCCAGGCTGGGTTGAAGGAGCGCGGGTGGAAGTCGGAGATGGTAAGGCACAGGCGCGCCGAGGGCTGGAAGCGACCAGATGGTGTGTGCATGCGAATTGCAGGGGGCTTGAAGGGGTAGTCGGGTGGGAACATCAAAGTTCCCCAGTATTGACCGTCATGGTATGGCGTGTCGGGTGGGCCGGTGAGGATGTAGTGCCATCTGGAAGGGGAGAATTCATTAGCCATGTGCCAGCAACAGTCTACCAACAAGGGCAGGACAGGAGTGTTGCTTACTCTAGTATGTTTGCATCGCACGGGTGGGCGACGATGAAAGGTGTAGGATCTTTCTGTATGGCCTGGTATTCGCGCGTTAAACGCTTGTGTGCAGCCTTGGTTGTCATGACTGCTGTGTGGTGTGGGTGGGTGGTTCGATGGGAGATCGGATATTAAGACGACTCGACTCGTTTCGGCCGGTGGCGGCAATGTGTCACGATGCGGTGACGGAGTAGGTCGACAGTGACCTGGAGGAATAAACGTATACTGGAGTAGATACTGGGTAGACAAGAGTGGGTGTTGTAGGTAGAGAATGGAGGAATAAAAAAGAGAATGGCCCAACAAATGTGTTGGGAGTAGAATAATTGACAGACGGGAGGTTGAAAGAAAGGGCCTTGGAAGGCTGACAGGGAGTTGATGAGGTGAATGGGGGAATGGCAGAGTGGCAATGCAATCAAATGCGGCAGGCGACCGAGGTAGTGGTTCGGTTGCAGACCATAAGTGGAGTACAAAGAGTACATGTAGTGGAACCACAGACAGCTCACTAGCCACAGCATATTTCAGCCACACCATCCCGGGTTTCATGGATGAGCTCCCGGATCAACAATTCTTTGGAAAAGCACCTGGGAGTGTTACTTGACTCTACTCTGCTGATGAACCACCATCTCTATTCAGCAGGACGGCCACGGTCCTTGGAATCCGCCCATGGCTTCCAACCAGAGCACCGATGGCATGTCTGTAAGTTTACAAGTCTAACTGACCTTTTTCGGGCTTCTCTTCGCGATCAATGGCTAATCGCAGTGGCTTCGGTCTCATACACACACAGGCCATCGAGGCACTCAAGAAACTTGAAACCGATGCGGCGACTCTGCAACAGGAAGCGCACTATATGGAGCAGGCTGAACTGATCCGGAACCAACAGGACCTACAAAGAAGACTACAACTGGTCAGTCGTTTTGATAAAGCTTTGCAACAGGCCCCCAGTTTCACCAAATGCAGAGGCCATGGCTGACATGTGATCCACAGTTGAGCGATCATCTCCAACGCCCCGCTACTATAAACTCGATAGAAGTCCACGGCGCACGGAACACTCGCAAAGGGTTTCTAGATCCCGTGTTCGCCCCTCTCGTCGGCGACAGTCGCAATGCAGGCACGACCCTTGGAGAGGTTCTCGCCGGCGTACAAGCCGCCACCTCCAAGTTGGAGCGCTTCGACGTCTTCAAGCCCGAACCTACGGTCTACCTTTCCGATGCCCGCGAATCGAACCCACAAGCTGCCGCAAATGATATCGATGTCGCCATACGAGTCGCCGAACGATCCCGCTTCCTCCTGAAGGGCGGCACCGACCTGGGAAACAACGAGGGCTCGGGATACATCAACCTGCTATGGCGCAATGTGTTCGGCGGAGCCGAGCAGCTGTCCGTGAATACCAGCACAGGCACACGGACCAGGTCTTCATATAGCGCGGCGTTTTCAGCTCCGGTCGAGGGCAATCCTGACCTCAGAGTGTCGGTGGAGGGGCTTTCATCCGACACGCAAAAGCCATGGGCGAGCCACGAAGAGGTGGTGAAGGGGGGCACACTCAAGGCTGCTTGGCTGTCACAACAGGGAGACCTGCACAACCTTGCGTACTCTGGGACATGGCGACAGATCACGGGACTGAGCGCTTCTGCCTCCCCGACAGTCAGGGCGGATGCCGGAGATAGCATGAAGAGCTCACTGACTTACACCTTCACACGCGATCGTCGGGACAACCCCATGCTGCCACAAAGTGGCTACATGATGAAGTCGATAACAGAGTTGGCAGGGTTCGGACCACTGCGAGGAGATGTGGCGTTTGCAAAGTCCGAATTCGAGGTCGGTGGAGCTATACCAGTGGCGCTTCCTGGTATCAACCGGACGGGAATCTCGGTCGGCGGTGGTCTGCGCTTCGGTTATCTTTACCCTCTTGCCCTCGGCTGGTCTCCCAGGGGCGAGGCCTTACCCAGTCTCATCAACGACAGGTTCCAACTTGGAGGCCCGACCGATGTGCGTGGTTTCAAACTGGGCGGATTGGGTCCCAGGGATGGAGGCGACTCAGTAGGTGGCGATGTATTCGCAGCAGGCAGTGTCAACATGCTGCTTCCTCTCCCCCGAACCGGGGCCGACTCCCCACTGCGTCTGCAACTTTTTGCAAATGGAGGTCGGCTGGTGGCTCTGGACAACGACGGCGAGGCCGGCGAAAAGCAGAGGAATGGCTTGACTATGGGCCCCGGCGCCGTAAAGAGTGGCATGGCAAGAGCTTTGAGCGAGTTGGGCAACGGCCTACCGAGCATGGCGGCCGGCTTTGGCTTGGTCTACGCGCACCCCGTAGCGAGGTTCGAGTTGAACTTTAGCTTACCCTTGGTTACAAGGAGGGGCGAGCAGGGACGCAAGGGTCTCTCTGTTGGTGTGGGAATCAACTTCTTGTGAGTAGCATCTCTCGCTACACGTTGATGAAGAGGAGTCTGGAGCAAGGTGATCCGGGCTGTGAAATAGGGCTCCAATTTTGAGTTTTGAGCACCTTCCCAAAAGCATGCAAGCAAAATTCGTAGCTCGCCAATGTGTTTATCAGCAATTCTTTTTTTTTTGACCCTCTTGCTCTTTTGATTGGGTTGAGTTCACCTCGAGGGTTAAACGCTTAGCAACAGCTGAGCGTGTACAATACCGTTCATTATACCTTGGGGACCGAAGAACGCGCGGGCCCATAGTAGGGTTACAACTCAACTTTCTCCTCGACTCCAGCTAACAATGACATGATCGCCTGAACACTTCCCTCCGTGAGCAAGACACGTCTCTCAAGTAAGTACTCGGAAGGCCCCGTTTAGACGAAAGCGCATTCTCTTTACAACAGTCGATGATTATCCCATTCGGGCGCGTTGTCTGCCACAGATTGGCTGGGTCTTTGTGTACGGAAGACTGTACTAGTTAGCTGTTGGTTCCTCTGGAACTGGGCACACTGCTTGGATAATCCCTACTCACATACTGCAGTCCAGTGTCCATTCAGCAGCTGCGAATGCCTCTCGACCTATATGTACCTAGGTAGTACCCCGGTGCCAATCGAGAGGTGAGACCTTTGCTTGCGCAGAGATATCCTGGGCTTGTTCCCCGCATTGTCTCCACGGCGGCCGTCTTGGCTGCTTGGCTTGCTCTGTTGGTATTTCCGATTTTTATGCAACCGAGGAGAAGATTTATGAAGTCACCCGTGGGGTCTCCTTTCATTGAAAATGCATGTGGCCATCAATCCCACGCGAATCCACGCAACGTCGGGGGTGGATGGATTCTGGTCCGTGCATTCAATTCCATTCCCATTCCACCACGGCCGCATTACGTACCTAGGTAGTCAATCTACCCACTAGAAAGGCTATTATTACGTAGGTAGGAGTGGGTGAGTGGAAATTATCGTGAGATTCCCTTATTGTTTAGTCTTAAGCTGACCCTCGAGATCTTGATCGAAATGTGCTTACAGAAGAATTCTTACCTAAGCTTGATTACAAAAGCGAGAGGGTCTGATTGTATAAGCTAGTCAAGCGTCCGGAGGCTGCGCCCTTTGGCCCCCAGGTTAGTAATCCAGATTCATACCCACTCTATTCCAACCCCAGTGCCACTTAGATCTTAAATTTCCCCACTCTGTTCATTCCACTAAGGCTTTGCTTAGTAACTTCCACTCCAATCATACAGTACTATAAGGGTTAGTGGGCGGGAGTGGGATTGATGGCCAGCCTGTATAAATAAAGTTGCACATCGTGAAGAGTCGGCAGTAATAGCTTCCTCAAGTTCCTCGACTCATCTTTTTCGTCCTGCCTCGATATAGCTTTGCGTAATAGCTTCATCCCCCAAGTCACCTAATACCCGTTTGGCGGAGCAGAAGCATGGCATCCGCTGGAATACTTGTGGCCGGCTTGGCCGGCTTGGCGGCTTACATGGTCGGGCCAGCTACTCATGGTGCTCTCACCAAGCTCGGCGTGTTCAGAGAGCTGAAATCGACGCCGCTGGCTTACCCAGAAGACCTTGTTACCATCAAGGACACGATTCACTGCGAGGATATCCACTACTACACGCCGGCTCATACCCTTTTCTCGGCCTGTGAGGACGTGAGTGCTACACGGTATGCATGGTTTCCGCCTTTAACCTTCTTTGACGACCCCAACGTGGCGTGGAACAGCAAGGGGTCGATACATACAATTGATCCTGAGGTATGTAGTCGTATCTCCCCAGAGAGTGGAGTTGTCGAAGTTGACAGTCCAATAGACCAAGGAATCCAAGCGGCTCAAGTTCGAAAACTTCGACGGGCCATTCATCACCCATGGTATCGACGTGATAACAGATCCTGAGAGGCCGGAGGGTGAAGCAGTGTATATATTTGCGATCAATCATGTGCCAAATGAGGCTGTCTACCCCCGGAGCGGAGGCACGCCCGGCATCGACCCAGGCACGGCTCCTAAGGCTGCTTCTCGTATCGAACTCTTCCATCATGTCATCGGCTCAGGTTCGGTCAGGTACATACGGACAATAGCTCACCCTTCAATCAAGACGCCCAACGATATCTACGCCGTGTCTCCGACCGAGATCTACGTCACCAACGACCATTACTACTATGAAGGACACCTGCGGACTGTCGAGGACCTCTGGCCTGGGACTACATGGTCGAACGTGGTTCACGCGACTGTATCCGAGGACGGGTCTGTTCAGGTGAGCGTGGCACTGGACAAGCTGCACAATCCTAATGGGATGGGTCATGGACGAAGCGACGACGAAGTCTTGGTGACGAGCACGTTGGCTGGGAAGATGTGGATTGGAAAGTTGCGCCCCGAGGACAAGACTATCGCAGTAGAGCATAACGTTGAGGTCGTCTCGACTATCGACAATCCGAGCTACTTTTCGGATCCGTATGCCGACATTGGCGGTGATGCCAGTGGTTTCATCAGTGAGTGGTAACCCCCAGCATGTCTTTATCGTGATGTATGCACTTTTGGGGGCGTGACAAGAGGCTCGGCAAGGGCCACGGTCTCAGTGGCGTGTTAGCGGGGCGGAGCCAGGCAGTTCATCCCCGTCGACATATCTTCAAAGAAGGGGCCAACTAACAAGAGACGTCGTAGTGCCCGGCCTGACCCAAGGAATCAACTTAAGCAAGAATCGAGGAGATCCTCTGGGCAAGGAAGGAGTCATGGTTTGGTATGTTACGCCAAGCAAGAACACCACGGGTACGTGGGACATGAGGCTGCTATGGGAGGACGATGGAAGCAATATCAGGAACGCGGCTGCAGCAGTCTTGGTGGGTATTGACCCGAAGAAGGAGGACGGAAAGAAGAGAGCGTGGCTATTCGTCACTGGGTTCTCTTCGGAGAATGCCGTTGCTGTGAAGGTCGACCTATCGTGAGGTGCTGCGAAGAGCCAGATGTGTTGATGGGAAGCTTGAAGCGGTTTACCCGGGTGGTAGTCACCTAGGTATGACAAGAAATGGTTCTTTACGGGAAGCCTTGTGAGCCATGATCACAATTTGATACGATCATCTGGACGGTGTGGGGTTTGGTAGGTTGATTTTGTAGCTCAGCCTCTGAACAGCTTTCTGGTTTCGTCGTTCTATTTATCCAGATTGATATTCACATTTTACATGTATTACCATAATAATCAAGTAGGTATGAGACATCGGAAGGCACTGTCGTGGTTCAATTAGCCTTGGTCGCAAGGTGTCAAGAACTCAAACTCCAGTGACAGATTGATCACGTGCCCCAGGGTGGGCCAGTACTTGAATACTTACATTATTCAGACTACTACTTGTTATAACGGTGGTCGACCAACACACACACACATATATATATGACAGTTCATATAATAAGACTCAATCTAGGCTCCATAGGAGTTGACTGTAGTTGATCCCCAGTTTTAGTCTTGCGGTTAATTATAGAAGTAACCAAACAACCAACTAGAATACATATTACGCAGCTATAATTCAACTAACCCGTGGACCTACTTAGAATTATAGATATACAGCGACCCTCGGTTCACCACATGTTCATCTAAGCTACCTATATGATCAATGTCGGGAATATATCCTTTGAGCCAAGCAGGGGTTATAATGTACTTAAAGAAGGCTGAATTCGAGACAAAGGGATAAGTTCGGGGCATATATATAGGGCAAGGAGCTTCCACCTACAGTAACCCTAGCCCTAACCCAGCATTCAGGTTAGAAGATTGGCTCATGTGTTTCCAAATAAAAGGAACACATTTATTGATAATCCCGCAGAATACACAGGTAGAGACTGTTGAACTGTTCGCCGGCTGTTATGTACCTTTGTATATTGCCGCCTGAAAATATGCTATATCTGGGTCTACTGAAAGAGAGGTCGTTGCTCTACTCCGTGCTTCCCCGTTTCTCCCGTGCCCATCGCCCGCCCGTTCTCCGCTCCCGCCGCCCTTCGCGGCCCATATAAGCACGCCATACACTTGCAGGGTTCGTCAATATGTGATATGTGTCGGACTTCCTCAATACATGCCTTTGGATCTTTTCGTCCTTATCCTTATGCATCTTGTGAATTATGCTCGATATTGAGAGAAAAGTTGCCAATTCGAAGACATTATCCGCCCGGTACATGGTGTTAAGTACCTAAGCACTCGAGTTTATTATCAACTTATCATGGGTTCCACAATGGAGAAGCGACCGAATTTCTTGGTCATCGTCGCCGACGACCTTGGATACAGCGACATTAAACCATATGGCGGCGAGATAGACACGCCGAATCTTGACCGCCTGGCAAAGTCAGGAATAAGACTCACTAACTTTCACACGGCCTCAGGTAAATACTCTGACTATTTCTGCGGGAACCTCCTTTCTCTTTCTAGCAATCTGACTAACAGAGGGTTATTGCTATAGCATGTAGCCCTACGCGTTCTATGCTTATGTCGGGAACCGATAATCACATTGCTGGATTAGGCCAGATGACAGAGCACATGAGGGGCGATAGCTACAAAGGCCGACCTGGTTATGAAGGTTACCTGAACTTTCGCGTGGCAGCCTTACCTGAAATTCTCCAAGATGCTGGCTACCACACCATCATGTCCGGAAAATGGCACCTCGGTTTGACCAAAGAGACGGCTCCTTGCTCGCGTGGTAATTTTCTCTCCGACTGCTTTGCATTTGACCTAACCGAATACATACCTAACTTACCGAATAGGCTTCGATTCAAGCAACGTCTTCTTGTCAGGGTGCCATAACCATTACAACTTTGAGCCCCAGCTCGACGATCCTGCTCATGGTTTCTTCACCCCAATGAATGCAGGGAAGTTCTGGATGAAAGAGGACCAATTTCTCGACAGGAAGAAGGACATTCCGGAAGACTTCTATTCCACCACATATTATACGGATCATATGATCAACTACTTGTCCGAGCGCAAGGACAAGGACCAGCCATTCTTCGCATACCTCCCCTTCACCGCACCACACTGGCCGCTCCAGGCACCACGTGAGGTCATCGACAAGTACAAGGGCAGGTATGACGACGGCCCAGATGCTCTGCGGACGAAGCGTCTGCAAAAGCTTGTCGAGCTTGGGATCATATCTGAGGACGTCGAGCCGGCACCAATGACACACGAGTTTTGGAGCAAAATGACGCCGGAGGAACGCGCAGTGTCAGCTCGCAAGATGGAAGTCTTCGCTGCAATGGTGGATGTCATTGATGTGAACATTGGGCGCGTCGTAGACCACCTTGAGTCGACTGGCGAGCTTGATAACACCTTCATCCTCTTCATGAGCGACAACGGCGCAGAGGGTGCCATGTTGGAGGCCGCCCCGATGATGGGCGAGGTGGGCTCCGTCAACCGCATCATCAACAAGTACTACAACAACTCTCTCGACAACATGGGCAACGCAGATTCGTATGTCTGGTATGGTCCCGAGTGGGCGTGCGCTTCTATGGCGCCAAGTCGTGGCTTCAAGACGTGGATTACCGAAGGTGGGATCCGGTGCCCCTGCCTCGTGCGATATCCACCGTTTTCTCAATCGGATTCGTACCTCACCAACTCATTTTCCACGGTCATGGACATCCTCCCCACCATCTTGGATCTTGCAAGAGTTCCGCTGCCAGGGAACACGTTCCGTGGGAGGGAGGTGTTCCCCGTTAGAGGTGCAACCTGGGTACCCCACCTAGAAGGGAAGGCGAGCAGCTTCCATGATGAGGAGAAGGAGATAACCGGCTGGGAGCTCTTTGGGCTGCGGGCTATCCGTGAAGGTCCTTGGAAGGCGCTCTATATGTGTGCTCCTAGAGGCAAGGATGACTGGGAACTCTACCATGTTGAGAATGATCCCAGCGAGATTCATGATTTGGCTGAGAAGGAACCTGAAGTTTTGAAGAGGTTGGTTAAGCATTGGGAGGTGTACTATGCCGAGACTGGCATGTTTACACCTGATCACGATTTTGCCGTCTCGAGGAAGACATAACCAACTAGAGAGGATCGAATGCAATATCAAGTCAAGCCATTGCTATGCCCAAAAGATTAAGATACCTTTTCCAGTGTGTGAAATAAGGTAGATGTATGGAAGGACTATGATACCACATTATGACTCCATAAATGGCCACAAAGGAGCCTTGTAATGGACTCTCTCGGAGTCTAAACTTGCGTCCGCGTCTACCAAGTCAGCAACGGCGAGCCCGGTCCTTCTCCAGACATCGCTAAATACTCGTCCAAGCGTCCTCCTCATACGTTCGACATCTGGAGCCTGCCTCTCCCATTTCTCCATTGTTGCTAGAGCGGCCTTGATCAGTTTCTGCCACTGCGGTGGTGGGAGAAGCTCGCCTCCATCTCTGGCCTTGCAGACGACAGCCAGAATCAGCATTGCAGACGTGAACATTGACCGAAGCGCGAACCAGGTACCACCATGGCGATGGTGACTGACGTTCCTAAGGATTGAGTTGCTGCAGAGGTCGATACACTCTTGTGCTAGGGTCAGCACAGAGCTCCCAAGGCGCTGCTCGCGAGGGCGGTGGAGAGCGTAATAAACAATGGGACGCAGAATGAGCATGCGCCAGTTGTAAAACCGCCCCTGGAGGTAGACGGCTAGTTCGTTTTGACGCCTTTGTGTTCCGTCGAACTTGAGCGAGGCAGGTAGATGGTTATACCACATCGAGATCTGGGTCTGAGAATCCTCACAATGCCGAAGTACATCATCTATATCTTTCAGCCAGTGTGCCTCTCCTTTGCGGTACAGCAGCCAAGACGTGCCGTTGATCATCCTCCAGACGGATATCTCGGCCATGTAGAAGTACCAGCTTCTTTCCTGGTCTGTGAGATCTCCGTCGTGGTTCGGCCCGAGTGACTCTGAGTATTTCAGGCTCGCCGGCGGTTGCGGGAACAACTCAGGGTACATAAACTCGTCCAGGCCACTAGGACGGAGCCCCGTGCCGGCAGCAATCTCCCCTTCAGCTCGGATGCAGGACCAGAAAAGGCGGGCTTCAACCCCTGAGCCGGAGTCTGCGATGCGTGAAGCTTTTCCTTTGCGGAGCAGGTGGGTTTGTAGTCGAGTGCATACTTGTTGAATGTAGAACCACGCTTGCAGTGGCCTGAGACAACACTTTTCGTAGATGCTGGCCACAAAAAAGCACTGCATGTCAAGGATTGAGGAGCCCAGGAGCCCAATCCTCTTCTTCGCGGCGGAGTAGTAGGACTCGGCTGTTGCAAGGCCTTCCTCATCTGTCGGTTTCGAATGGGCAACGCCTGAATCCACATTGTCTAGGGAAGCCGGAGGAGAGAATTTCCATGGCTGAGTGAGTGACGCGATTGAGCAGGCAAGTAACTTGATGTCCGTTAGAACACACTTTCAGGCAACTATGACCACAGACTTTTGTACGCTTGCACAAACTTACTACAAGGCAGGACGGAGCATCCCACGATAGACCAAACTCCGTAACGTGCTTCGCATACGCAGACAGGTTCTCGCCATCGAGGATAGGATTTCTAAGGTGGACATGTTGCAGGAACTTCTGACACAGCGGAACAAAACCGTCTTCGGGTATTGCACTGGGTTGAGGTCTCTGTTGAGACCCATTCATCTCCGTCTCCGTCTCCGTCTCCGTTTCGAGAGCAAAAGACTCGATGGCTCTGTCCTCGTCACCGACCACGTTGTCGAACACCGGCCATCGCAGCAAAGTCTCCCCCCGTGTAGCCGCCAGGGGCCTCGGAGTACTGTTAGGAGAGGTAGAGGGAAAGTCCGGGTCAACTGGAACGGTCGTCGCGGGCGTCACGGCCCCGTCAACAGATATAGGCGCTTGAGCCTGCAGATGTTCCGAAGCACCAGCTGTGTAAGTCTCTGAGGCATCGTTTCTGTTACTCTGTTGCGATAATAACAACTCCTTGATCTCGTCGAGCCGGTCGATTATTTCCCGTTGTTGCTCGGCACCACTCCCCTTGCTACTTTGGCCGTCTTCTCCCTCGAAAGGGTCAGACTCTCCATAAACACATTTGGCTTTGTGATATTGGCAGAACCCGCAGATGGGCCTTGCATTATCGCATTTGGTCTTGCGCAGACGACAGAATTGGCAAGCCGTGGTGGCTCGTTTCCTCCTGGTGAAAGCATCGCTGGTCAAGCGTTTCCTTTTCAGGCTTGTGGAGCTCAGGGGGCCAGCTGGATCTGTGTCGGAAACGTGTGACGGTGCCGCAACAATGGTCGAGAAGTCTGGGCCATCTTGAGACTGCGGAGAGGCACCCACTTCGGAACCTGCCATCTCAAAAGTCCCTGCTAGCAACTAAAGAAAAGAAGGGCAGACGGGGAAGGACGGAGAAAGGGTCAAGAGAGCGCGATATGGGTTGGTTGTAGAATCCACCCAAGCAGATCGCAAGTATAGATAAGCCGCGCGAGGTGGATACCAAGGTGAGCACGCCACCACGGGCCCGGAGCACGCAGACAGGCATATCGCGGCCTGCAGCATTTCGGCTCTCGCAACATCGGTTCTCGATCAATACGGGCTGGTACACTACGAGGAGACCTGACAGGGACCATCAATGATGGATGCCATGCGTACAATAATCTTGGGGTAAAAGACGGGGGTACGGATACGTACGCGCTACCGACCCAAGTGGTGACTTGATATTGAGGTACTGATTGATGGAAATGGGTCATTGAAGCTGTTCAGCTGGGTAATCATTGTCTTTCCAACTCAATTTTACATGCTCGTTTCTTTGGGAAGGGGGGCTTTCGCCTCCTTCATGTGTCAAATTTCTTCGGCCCAACCATTAAAGCTGTGAGGGTCACCATGGTATGATTTAAACATAATATTATTTTCAAGGATGCACAAGCTATTTACATCTTGCCAACTTCTACCTGACTTCCCCTAGCAGATTCCAACTTTGTCAGGTCACCTGTGGTAAGCCTGGGACGAGTCTCCCTGAATTGTCTGATAGGGACACCGTCCAAGAACAGCGCATCGATCTCTTCAAGTGTTTTCCCTTTGCATTCAGGAATGCAGAAGTAGGTGAAAATCATGGCCAGGAATGCAAAGGAGCCGTAAATGAAACCGACCTTGGAGCCAAGATCAGCGTACGGTGCGTTCAGTAGGTAAGGAGTGGCGAAGGCGACGGCACACTGGATCGTGATGTTAAAGATAGCCCCAATGGCATAAGTCGAGTCTCGGAGACGAGTTGTAGGGATCTCAGCGGCAACGACGTGGGATAGCGGTGCCCAGCCAAGCTGGAACCCAACAGCGAAGACTGTTACCATAGCTGTGATGCCCTCCTTGACAGCCATGGATGGGTTGGAAACGGTACCAAGGGCACCCATCGTGAAGAGCCCACATGTTTGGATAGTGGCCCCTGCGAACATCAAAGGTACCCGACCGGTCACATCCGTGAGAAACTGTGCCAGTATCGTGGTGCAAATGCTGATGGCGCTGTTGATACTCGTCATGGTAAATGCGTTGATGGTGTTCAGGGACTTGATGAAGATGGTTCCGTATAGGGAGACGAATGTAGATCCGGTGATCTGAAGGAAAATATTGACTCCGATGACAATGAACGTTCGCTTGAGGTTGCTACCTTGGGCTAGCTCCTTGAAACTGCCCTTCTCTGATGTTCCCTCTATTGTGTAGAGAGACTGGTTGAGCTCCTCCTTGATCTCCTCGTCGGAGAATCTGCCCTGTCGTAACAGACGAAGTGATGCCAGCGCTTCATCTGGGCGATTTTTCAGAAGCAGCCATCGGGGAGATTCAGGCATATACCAAATTCCAACTGACAGTATGGCCGGGACGATGAACATGAGTCCAAGAGGAATACGAAACGATGATTCGGTCTGTAGTGTACTGGTCCTGCGACAGACCACGGCAGCAATGAGTGTGCCAACCTGTAGAACGATTGTTACATTAGTGACATTCCCGACTTCAACCGTTGGAAGTGGAGTTTAACTTACCAGTAAGCCTGATTGGTACGTCCCAACCACAAGACCTCGTACTGGAGCCGGTACGAGCTCAGACTGTAGCACAGGCACGACGGCCAGTGACATTCCTATGTAGATGTAGGCAATGACGCGGCCAACCAGAAGTTGTGCCTTGGTATTTGATGTGACGAGAATTATGGCGGCGATCAAAGCCCACATGCACATGGTGAAAATACAAATCCGGCGCCCAAACCGCCGGCTTATGTAGTTCCCTGACGCCAGCCCAAAAGCAAATCCGACATATGGCAACCCATTGAGGAGGGAGAGATATGTTGCCTCGAGGGCGTATTTGCCAGTCGAGGCTTTGTACTCGCCGAACTTGTGGGTGAAGGCCGTCATGGCTTGAGTATTTGAGAAGACGCCCTGATCCAAGCCAAAATTGATCTGCGAGATAGCGACGAGACTGCAGGAGTACAGAAGTCGCAGATTGAAATTCTGGACAAGAGGCCGAGCACCCTTGGGGGCCGTTGAGCTTGAAGTCGATGCCATGATGGTGTATACTGTTGCCCTGGCTAGCTTGCAAGATATCGAGGAAAGAGAATGTCCAGCGAGACTTCAACGAAGGATGCGTACTCATATAGGTCGAATATACAAAACCACACTGCAGTCGTTAACAGGACTTGCAGGACCCCCTGGTTACATGTGGACCAGAAACCTTGCAGCTCCGGGTTGGTGATCTCCAAGCACACCGAACCTTTGTGCAGGGCTGAGGCCGATGCTGCATTGGGTCCAAAGCGACAGGCACAGGCGAAGCCAAGCACCAAGCTACTGCGAATTAGCCGATGTTTTCCAGCATCTGAACGACATCTGGGTTGTGTGCCGAGTACTACCCAGCAGCGTTGCTACTCCATATCAGAGAGTTCGGACAGGGTCTTGGCCCTCCATGGATAACGCCATCACGGCTCCGCTTGAGACAATCCGTAGCTTGTTACTAGAGCCGACTTGCTCGGGAGCGAGCCACCAACTTGCATTTCCCCTGTTAATCTGGACCGTGGTATGCCTCTCTGCAACGGAAATCAAGGGGATGGACGGAATAATGATCAATCATTCTGTGTCTTCAGGGATCGCGGTATGAGCGTTATGCAGGCGAAAAGGGATCGGGCACATTCCATGCGATACCCCTAACCCTCACATATATACTCAAGTACATATATGTATGTACCTAGACTCCAGCGCATGGAACAGATTATTCATCTATGCTGACTTTGGGATTAACTTATCTCCGCTGTGTATACAACTTTGGGCCCATGTTTGAAGTCTCTGGTCTCGCCTTTGGTCTGTTATTTGCCATGATCAATGATAATTCATATCATGTAGGCGCCAAAATCTGGGCAACAAGTTGTAGGATGCATACTTGAGACATGGTCCATTCTTGGCTGCGTTGACAGATGGCACTTGGAGTTGTGCTAACATTGATTCATTAGGCTGATTTGGGGTGACACATATGCTTTTGACTGGAGATGGCACATGCTCTACGATAACTCGGTCAGGTTCTTCATGACATGTGCCATCCCAGTGCCGAGAGGTTGTAGAAGTGTTGTTGGAATGCCGATACTTGTTTCCGTCACTAGATACCTAGGTAAATTGTAATCCCAACGTTGCAGTTCCCAAGATTCATAGCCACCTGTGGTACCCTCCGCAAGATCGCCCTCGTCCCTCATTGACAGAATAATCATTGCTTTATAAGTTGGCAACGAACGTATGGCTTCCCCAGAAGGATGGTACATACCTCATGTGCCCTTGTATTGTCGCCCTTTCCAGTCCGTACTGTACTCTGGCATGCGGTGTCATTCGTGTTGATCTTAGAATCTTCAATATGTCGATAGGGCAGCAAACTACATTATACGGAACAGCTTCATGCGAGGGAGGACCACACATAATGGGGCTCTGAATACATGGTCGTGGAAGTGCCATAGAGTCCTAGACAATATCTAGATCCAGATGAGAAGTGCATGTTCACTGTGATCAACAGAATGTGGAGGCAGCGCTTTAGTGTTCTTGGCCTATCTTGTCCCCAGCCTTGGGAAATACAAGAACAACCCTTTCGAGATGTGAGATAAGGCGTTGGTAAGACTTTTCCCCGGTCGAGAAGTGGAAATTTGATCCAATCATTACTGTGGACGATGGCAGTATTCCAGCAGACTTTGTACATCTATTGGGTGGGCGGCTGGGAAGTTTGGGATGGTTTCAGGATAACCAGACAGGCACGATCCAGAAGAGAGGCCTCGAGTTTGGCCAGTTTCGGGGTGTTGTTGACTGCCTTACCTGTGCTTTATGCAGCTTGTTGTCACTGTACTGGCGTGGAAACATCCAACAGGGTCAGCGTCGTAGATTGAACTGCCTTTGTCTTGTGTCTTGGAAGATACAAGTTGAGGTGGGTGTTGATCATGATTTGACTTGCACCTCAAGCTGCATTTACTCCCGATATGTCTTCGGATACTTTACGCACAGTGCATATGTGCCTGCTGGAAGGGTTTGTAATACTTATTTGCCGATTTGCATAACAATCGAGCTTTTGATTAACAAAAAGCCGCATAGGTCTACAACTACATATCCCAAGTCTACCGTGCCCCATTAAGCTAAACAGTCTCGTAGCCCGCCGTGTTATGATGCACCTTCTCCTTTTTACTGTCTTGGAACAACTTCTCAGTAACCTTCCCTCCCAGACTGTCAACCTTGCCACCAAGGAAGGTCTTCGTGAAGCCGTAAGCCCCAGAGACGAGCCAAAGCACAGCGTTGATGAGGTCGATCCACATAGCGGCCTTCTCGACGATGGTGCTGCTGCCCTTGTACGGATTATCGGAGTCGCGGTGGAGGAAAATGGCCGCAAAGATCCCAAACGCAACGATCCAGAGAATGAAGATCGTTAAGTCCCAGGTGAATAGTCGATGTGTCTTACACCTGTTCGAGACGGCGCCAAAGGGCGCGGCGATGGCAAAGACAACGGCAGTGACGGACGCAAGGCCCGCGACGACGACGCCATAGGCCCATTCTGGGGACAGCCCATCTGACACCCTGTTTCCGTAGATGCCGACGATGACGATGCCCAGGACAAACTGTAGGCCTCTGACGACCATGCGAGGGACGCTCTCCCATGCTTTCAGTGGGGCGGCGACCGCCTTCTTTCCATAGCTGATGCCGTTGTTTGCTTGTCGTTGTGCGTGTGCCCGAGGGTCGAGGCCATCTTCGAGGATGGCATCTTTATTCTTCAGAAGAACTGGGAGGAGCTTGGCGATAGCCATGATTAAGAATTGTGTGTTGTTTTGGTGTGGTGTAAAGTCTGTGCTGGCCCGCAGCTGTTGATGTCCGTGTGATTAAGGTTGTAACGGTGAAGGAAATGATGGATGTGAATCCTTGTCAATCCAAATTGTTTGCAAGCGAGAGCCAAAATAATTTCAAGAACGGAGAAGGAAACGCGTTGATGCCAAGGGAAAGGGAAATACGAAGTGAATACAAGATGACATCCAACGAGTGTGGTGACTCGGGAGTCGAAAGCCCTAAATATTACGGTGGTCACGACCTGCCGATATTGATTCTTTGTGAAGCACTGGAGATCAGTCACTGCCGCTGTCGAGCCTCCATTTGGACACAAAGCCCTGAGTTGGCAAAGCGAGTCGCGAACTGGAAACAAAGACAATTCTCACCTTGAACAAGTGAAGACCAATCGATTGAAGCCTGGAGTCTGGCCGGCGCCTTGAAAGACTAGCTGTGATTGGTCTCGGAGACGACAGGTCACTGTCGAGGAGTACTGAACAAACGGGAGGGGAGGTTCCAAGAATAACTGGCCGTCGAGCAATCTCTTACGATGCAGGGCCCACGTTGGCGCTTAGCGCCTGGTCCCGGCCTGCGACAGTCTACCTAGCTGCTAGGGTGCCAGTGCTGTTTCAAGCCCAGATGCACTATGAAGTGGCAAACAATTGGAGATATGTCGTATTGGACCCCTTGCATTCATGTTATTTCTACCAGAGTTTGTGAGATTGCCTCTGAAGATAAGAGCGTTTAATGTGTGAGAGAACCCGGGAAATGAGACAACCTCGAAGATAGCCAAGAATAGACATCTACACTATTTGCACTGCCCCCATTTCGCGCTGGCTGGCAGGCTGGCAACGCGTGGCGGCATGCCATATAGCATATCATTTGCATCTCAATAGGTAGTTTGTTCTTTCAGTACTACCACTACTGCCCCTGCGATATACATTGGAGCGTGTGATCAATATCGAATGAGCCCTCATGCAGGCAGCCTAGTGAATTGTGAATTTGCCAGTATTACCCCTAACCCTGTAAAGCATTTGAGTCAACTTGCGGG
>LKEA01000006.1:255339-282691 GCA_003795315.1 Cytospora schulzeri | reverse complement strand
GATGGCAAGACATTTGCTTCAGGAGGCTGAACAATGGCGAACACTTGATATATGTGATACCTTCTTTATCCAGTATAGTGACATGGACTTGTCAATCATCTGGCTGGAGGATTCCGGGACCCCAACTTCGGTTGAGTGGAAACTTGAGGGGTGGGAGGCTTGACTAGGCCAGACCAGTCCACGGTCACTGACAGCAATCAAGACTGGGACCAACGCAAGGTGAACTGGTCTGTTATGACCGGTCATGTTTGCTATCAGATTATGACCTATTCGAATCTCTACATTATAGACGGAACGAGCGCTACTTTGAATAGCTTGGATGATATTGGTCAGCCCCCACACTTGGTGCCAGGCACGAAGATTCCACGAGCAAATGTCTGGAAGTGTTTGGACTTGAGCCTTGAATCTCATCAGAATAATGATATTTGCTATTATTCGAGAAGACATTCCAGATAGGTCTCCACATTCCTGAGATTGTCCGGCCAAAGAAAGCCAGAATTATGCCTGGAAACCAGAATGGTCCAAGGCCCAAAACGGAGCTTTCCAGGCCCGGGCGTCGAGGGATCAAACCTGAAGTCCCAATTCATCGCTTCTCTTTCACATTCTCTTTCACTTGAGTAATCGTTCTTGGCTTTCCAGGTTGACTCTTGGTTGCACATCTGATTTCCCTTCCCGAGCCTGCTGTCTCAGGCATTGCCATGCGGTCATCAAACCCCCAAGAAATATTCGAAGCCGTCTCCACATGGGGCGCATGGTATCTGTCGACTCTCTCCCAATAGCTGATGTGCCCCAAGCAGTATTTACAAGTCAAGCATTGGTGGTTGAAGGCTCCGCAGCTTTCCTCGTGGCTCACCCATGTTGAGGTAAAGATGCAAGGACAGAGCTGAGTATCTGTAAACATGGCGATATGACCAGTCAATAACTTTCCTGACACTCCTTTGAATAGGTAGACTGGGATCTCGAGTGGTCTGCTGCTTGGGTGGAAGTCTCTTATATATCTGGGAAAGTATGCTTGGCTTGGTATGCTGTGAGTGCCATCAGTCATGAAGAGAACCGTTTGTAGGCGAACGCGTGGTGATATGGCTTCCGCAAGAGTGTATGCTGTATTGTGATATTCATACTTAGGTATGTATCACTCGTTTCCTTTGTTCAACCACCCACCAGGAATTCCAATCAGTTCCTTCTTGTTGTTTATAGTCACAATGGGTTGGGGGAGGGGGTTTCCAACTCACAGACTTGTCCAATCGCATCCACTTTCTTTGTTTGCAACCCCAAGACCCCGAACTCTGGTGAGATCGATGCCTAGGTGGTCATCATATTGCGCTGTTCCATACCTCACTTGAGAGCATACTAAAACTTACTCGAGACTTTGCACTGGAAAATCAGAAGAGGTACATTGCAGTACCAAGAGTATTGCCGTGGCCTTCACCTCATATACGGTACTGTAAGGGCCGCCCCCCGCCCCCAATCGCAGATATATAGCACTTGAGTAGTGAGATCGGCTGTAGTCTTATTCATACAGATAGTCACTAGACTACGACAGCGCTGATCAAATCAGATTTTACCTCTAGACCACTGGCACTTGATGTTCGGCACCTTGGGTGGTATACATCAATATTAAATGCTTTCACTCACAACATGGTGCCACTGTTCAAATGTTGCAGCGTCAGACCTCCGCAGTCAACTGGTCTTCTGCCAGGCCTGACTCTTCCAATACACTGAATAGTGGGTCAAAGATTATATTTCGAAAGCTCCCTTACTTCACAGCCTGTGGTAACAGGTTTCCGACAAACACTGCAATACTGATCGTGTGGAGCCCTATTACTATCCACACCCTCCAACCCTGGACCCTCGTCGCGTGTGATCATCCATTCATTATCGCAGCAGAAACCAGTGACTCCTTCATAAGCTCTTTCGTGTTATCCCATCCGTGACTCCATACTGGCTTCCAGCTCTGAGAGCGGGGACAACCCCGACGTCTCGAAGACTCAACCATAGACCAAATGCATCCGGCGCACGAGCGGCCGCCGCGCGGGAGAAGTGAAGTAGTCCCTCCGGTCTTGGTCAGACACCCTAGCCCCCAGTCCAGAATCGCCGGGTGCATCCTTGGGGGTTGCTGGACCCCGAATCAAAGAAGAAGTCGGCATCGCTCCCCTGACTTGGAAATCACCCATCTTCACTAGCTCATGGACCGCCCTTGCGCCCTGAGGATGCAGAAACTCGACCTTGGCAGCAGCAGACTTATCGTTTCCGAACCGAGGCTCAAACCGCAAGTGGGCTATTCGCCATGCCCGCTGCGGGAGTTTGCCTGCGTCTGCAGCTTTCTCGAGGGTCTCGATGATGTCCCCACCTGTCGTGTCGGGTGGGAGTTCCTGGAGGAACACGACACGAGGGCGTGAGAAAATGGCCGAAGGCTTTTCCTCCCAATTCACAGCGTCATGCCTTGACTTCGATGAAAACTTCGTCTGTCCTACGATGTACTTGTGTATCAGGGGACCAGGGACCGGAAACTTCGCTTGGCCATTGCGCATCGGGGGCTCAACCGGTGGAATTCTCCTGACCAGCTCTTCACTGTCCTCCTCCTTACTTTCAGGTTTGCCGATTGAGTTCCGCGTTAAATCCACCTCGCCTTTCCTGAAGCTCTTGGTTGATGCGATCCACCTGATCTCTGTTGACGGGGACAGTTGCGATTCTGCAGATTGTGTTGGTGTTGAACCTGGGTCGTCAAGTGCGCTTGATGAAGGGGGATGATCGGAATCGCTTTTTTGATTCTCCTGGCTTTCTTGGAGGAATTGTTGGACGAACTCGTCTGCCGACATGTTCGACGACTTCCTGATGGCAGTCCATGGAGTTGATGTTGAGCTCCGCAACCCCGCCAGTGCAGCGGGTCCGTTACGGGGGCGCGACAGGCTTCGCGCCGTCCCGAATTTGAGGAGCAAGGCCATTGAAATGGATGGACTTCAACGCATATGGTGTATGTGCATGTGGCTCAGATGTGGTACCACGAATTCGACATTCCACGAGTGCAATATGATGAGATAAAGATGGGGTTTTGTGATTGAGAACAGACGCGGACGTGCCCAGGTGCCCAGGTAAAGTCGGTGCTGGGCTTGAATGCGCTGTGGGTGGGTCCCCGTGACCTGCTGCCGAGCGGGCTCACTTATCCCTGCATCTGGTGAAACCCGGCCGGGGTCAGCAGGAAGTGTCCCACCTCCCCCTCCTTCTCTTGGTAACACCGATATTGACAACCCCCTAATATTCCCATCTCCAAATAACATGGTAAGTATTTGATAATTCATGTTGATTTTGTATATAAATATGTACATATATATAAATAACACATATATCTACCTAGGTACACAAAGAACATTACGTTCGAGGGTGGTGGAGAGGGAACACCGCTTTGCAGCAGTTGTAGATAGCTTGCCTCTGCTGGCTTGGAATCAGACATATTATGTTTCCGGTTGAAAACCAAAAGCTTATGGGAAAATAGAAGTGGCTTATCGTCGGACACATCATGAGTGTGCCTTGCACTGCAGTGAACTCTGAATGCAGGCTCGAACAACGGTGTCGAGAAGGCAAGCTTAACATTGAAGTCAAGCCCAATCATTGTTTTTACTGTGTGAATGTCTAGTTTCCAAACATCTAGATTCTAGCCCAAACTTTATCTGTATGGATTCATAATGTGCCTTTCTCTCATTGTTTCTTCAGTGATATGCTTTATCCCCTTCAATATTTGGGACCATCTTCCACAGGACTTCCGAAAACTGCGTTACCTCCAGTGGCATGGAAAACATGACCAACAATCTCAACCTCAAACCGTCTCTGTATGGGTAGTAGTCCCTTCCTCTCTTGGCAATGTCTCCTTCTCAGCGTGTGCTGTAACATGTCCCTCGTCATGTGTGACCTCTCCGAATTCAGCCCCACGCTTCTGCTCGACAGCGTGGACGCGGTCCTCGAAAGTGCCGCCAACCTTGGCACTTCTCCAGGCAGGC
This sequence comes from Cytospora schulzeri, assembly GCA_003795315.1. NCBI lineage: Eukaryota > Fungi > Ascomycota > Sordariomycetes > Diaporthales > Cytosporaceae > Cytospora > Cytospora schulzeri. The sequence continues at coordinate 278,696 of LKEA01000006.1, read as the reverse complement.
GTCTTGCTCGCGAACACATATTCGATCTCCTCGAGGGACTTTCCACTCGTTTCGGGGTAGAAGAAGAAGACATGGATGGCAATGACAGCGCAGAACGTGCCGAAGATCATATACGTCTCCCAAGTTATGTTCGTGAAAGCCGGGGGGACGAACATTGCAAGTGCCAGGTTGAAGATCCAGTTTCCAGCAGCGGCAACTCCGACACCCTTGGCTCGGTATGTTATAGGGAACACCTCGGAGGCGTAGATCCATCCCACAGGGGCCTGTTGTACTTGTTGTTAGCAAAACATGCATCTACCTAGGTATAGATCCGGTACGGGACCCCACAGGGACCGCCAGGTAAAACTCACCCAGGTCGCTCCGTAAATTCCAACGAAGATATAACAGCAGGCAATGATCCCCTTCGCCGCGGATTTATTGGTAATCTCCAACTTGAGGATCTCGTTACCGTCAACGGATTGGACGTGGTTGCCATAGGACGCCATCAAAGCGCCGACGGTGAAATGCAATACACAGCAAATAACGGCGCCGTAGACTATATGCCAAGGAAAATATGGTGTTAGCTTCAAGAGCACAGTCAATGCGACGACGAATGCAGAGCACTTACTCAGAAGGGGTCTTCGGCCAAATCGATCGATAATGGGAAGAACGCCACCGGTTGTAACCAGGAAGATGACATATTGGATGATGGCACTGGTGAGGCTAGAGTTCCCGCCCTCACCGGCCATCTGGAAGATGTATACAATGTAATACAGCATCACATTTCCGCCGAGGAGCTGTTGCCACACTTGTGCGCTGATTCCAGTCACAGTCCGGAACCACATGTTAGGCCCAAAGAGGCCCATGTAGCCAAGGTCCTTGGACTCGGCAGCCACAGCAGCAGCCTCCCTGACTTCGTCGAGCTCAGCCAGGACAACGGGCGATTCCCTATCACCGCCGCCGTGGAGATGGGCAAGGTTGTAGATGCACTCATCCCAGCGATCCTTGCTTGCAAGCCAACGAGGAGACTCGGGGAAGAAGAACAGCGACAGCCCAAGGATGATACCCGGGATGGCCTGGATTCCCCAAGCGATTCGAAAGGCTGTAGGACCGGTGATGGAAGTTGAGCAACCGTATGAGATGAGGTACATGATGAGGATGCCCCAGTCAATGCTCCATTGTTGTATGCCGACGACACGGCCGCGGATGTCTGCAGGGGCGAGTTCGGCGAGGTAGACACAAACTTGGGACGAGGTGATACCGACTACACAACAAGGAAGCAATATTAGCAACTGTAACAGAGTGTTGATGAGGGTGGTTGGGTATGGGTTGCTTACTCGCTAGACCACTGACTATTCTCCCCACGATCAAATGCGCAACATTCTGGGCACTGCATTGTAGAGCCGCTCCGATGACCCAGATGACACTGGCAACTCTCAGAACACCCCTTCTTCCAAGTCGATCGCACAAATATCCGGCAGCGAGAGAGCCGATAAAGCTGCCCGCGGACATGGATGCTGTGATGCCACCCTGTTTGTTTGAGTCCGGATGACCGAAGTACTCGAGGTATTGTTCGCTTCCTATCCAGGCAGACATGCTTGACACATCGAACCCGAATAGCATGCCACCAAGGGTGCCGCTGTATCATGCTTGTGGTCAGCAGTCATCACACAACAGGAGGAAAGACGATTGTCAAGGACGTACAACGCGGCTAGGGCGTAGATGTTCCAAATTCGATACATGGCGGGCGTTGTTGTCTGGAGCTCCGAGCCACGGGAAAGGAAAGTCGTGTCCGTTCAGGGACAGAGAAGTTGGAGAACCTGAAGTTGATGTTCACCTCAGCTTGAAGACCAGCCGGGGACCTTGACTATATATATAAATATATATATGTATACAATCGACTACCGTACACTGGCCTTCCATCCTGGCCGAAGCATCCGCCCAGGGGGCCCGGCCACGATGCTTGGCCGTAGCATCCTGTCCAATGCATGTGATGTCGCTCCAAAGCCCGTTGTGCCCGCCATGCGCAGTTCCAAGGATGTCCCTGTTGCTCACTGCTAGCAACACAACGTCAACTCCAGCCGACCCGGTTTTCTACGAAGGTGCCATGGGTACCATGTAGTATCATTGTCCACGGAAGGTAATCGGCCCTATCAGTCCCACAAATTTCTCACGAGGGAGCCAGAAGAGACACTTCCCCATGGGGATATGGACGTGATGATCTCACCCACGGTCGTGTGGGGGAGACACTGGGAACATGGGCACGTGCTAAGAACCTGGGGGCGGGCCGATACTGGACCCACACCTGACGTCAATATAAGCTTCGTATGCCTTCGATGATTGGGGCGCTTCTAGATGTTTGGGGAAGCGGGTATTACCCCAAGTTTTGACATCCCCAGTCTCCACTTCAACCCCAACCCCGACCCCAACCCCAAGCTTTTTCCGCAAATAGAGCCAACGTTGACATCCACAGGCGGGTACCACGGCAAGCGCCATCACTAGGATGTGACGGCCCTGGCCCTAGCCTCCGAGTCCAAGAATACCTGCTGTGTGTGCCTAGGTACTTGAGTAGTCTCGAGCCGTCTACTCTTGCGAGTTCCAAACACGCTGGCAAGCAGCCTAATGCATCGACGCAGTAGCAGTGGATCCTTCCAGGGGCACCTGGACTTACATGATGTTCTCGTGATTAGGAAGTGATGTATGTCTCTTTGCTTACGGGTTGCCATCTTAAGTTGCGGCTCTTCGGATGCCGGCTGTTACTCGATATGCTCTGGGAAACCAATCTGCGACCAAGTCCGATGGAGGCTCTCCTATACGGAGCAACTAAACCTGACAGGTGATGGCTAAGTAAACCTGATATTACCAGTCCTGCCGCGCTACAATAAGAGTCTACTGGTATACCGTATGCGAGTGGACTAGGTTTATGCCCTTTCCCGTTCTGTCTCATATGCCCGGTTCCTTGTTCGCATCCAATAGATAGAGGACCAGGAAGTGGATTCCAAAGGACACTAAAGCTTGCCCGTAAGCCAGAGAAGGATATACATCCGCACAATCAAGCAGGTCGTGGGTCCGTTGTCTAGATAGCTGCAATGTGCCTTTGTATGACGCATGGCTCCCCATTCGCACTCGCTTCGCAGCACTGCCAAACGAAGCCGTCCGGAAACTTGTCGACACGCCAGTCCGTCTCCACGTCAATATGCTCCCCGCTCTGGATCTCATCGTCATCCGGGAAGTAGTCAGGATCCACCTCCAGTTCATCTTGAGGCGGAGTTAGCTTCTTCAAACTGTAGTAACAGTATCAAGGGTTATTTCTTACCTTCATGAGTCCGGCAGGCTTCATCATTGTTGGTGGTAATGTCGAAAGATTTGTTGCAAGTTTCACAGACTTCGTACCTGGGCACGACGGCCTCGTGTTGGTCTTTCTTCGACTTCTTGTTGCTGGATGGGTCATCCTTGGCCTTGCGCTTCTGGGCCGTAGGGTTGGGCACGAGCAAACGCTTGGAAGCTTGTTCAAGACATTCTGCAGACTCCTTGCACATTGACTTTATGATATTGCGCAGTGTCGCCTCGTCAGTATTGCCAATGGCTATGAAAAGGGCCTGAGTAGAGCCCCCATTGTTGTAAGTCATGATTGATGTGCAGCGAGTTGTGCCAGACTTTGATCTTGAAGCTTACCTAAGTCACTCAACACAGCTATGTTGAAGTACCGGTAATGGACAACAGGAAAAAAACGACGGCTGGATTACGTAATCGATACTCGAGCGCACGGACCCATTACCTCACCAAGCTGCCTGCCGTTTACGGTGTGGCGCCATTTTTGGGTCAAAACTTCGCACAAGCAATGTCACCTCTTTCTTCACCTTCTGCACCCGACCGTCAACTTGCGCCACACTATCCTTTGAAAGCGCGTTCCACGCTGCACATCACCACACTCCAGGAGAAGACAATTGTCAATCACAGTGACAATGTCGCAATACTACCCTCCTCCCCCGGGTGTCGATAGACGCGCAAACGCGTCGCGTTACCCTCCACCTTCTGCACCGCCCAACTATGGCGGCGGCGGTGGAGGGGCTGGCGGCGATAGCTATCGACCACCTCCTCCCTCATACTACCCACCTCCACCTCCATCGAGCTATGATTCTTATGCTCGGAACGAGCGCAGCGACCGTGGTGACCGCTATTCTCGTAACGATCGCAATGATCGCGACGACCATTATCAGCCCTCGCGTCGTCACGACAGTTTCCCAGCGAGAAACCAGGGCTCCTTTGAATTTCGCGGCTCCGAGTCGTCCCGACCGCCTCAGGGCGACTTTAACTTCCGCGTTGATAAGCCAAATGGCGTCGCCGACTCATACTCCAGTTATCGTCCTGGTGATTCCAGATCTCGAAATGAACCACCTCGCGGCCCAGCAAGGCGTTTCAACCAGGACCGCCCGACGCGACCTTATGGCAGTAGAGGACGAGGCGGTGGAGGCTTTCGCCGCCCATGGAAGCCTTTCGTGGCATCTGACCGTGCCATATTGCATACCACCGACAACAACAAACCCACGGAGGATTTTGCTGCCGACACTGCAGTCGGAGTATCGTACAGATCTATCGATCAACTGTCAGACAGTGATGAGGCTGAAATGGACATGTCGGACTCTGACGACGAGCCTGGTCAGCCGACCTCCAAGCGTGCGCGTACTGCAACAAATCATGTTGACGATGACGATGACGCTCCAAAGTGGTCGAACCCTGACCCATACACCGCTCTGCCTGCCGGGGATAATTCTGATAAGAAGAGGAAAGATGTGGTACAATTGATCCGCAAGGCACGTATGCAACCTGCAGGTGGCGCCAGGACATCGCTTCGCGTTGACGATGAAGATTTTATCAGATGCGACTCTCCTAGCGAAGATGAAGGAGAGGAGGACGAGGAGGAGTTCATTGATCCCCTTACCTACAAGCGTGATGCCTCTAGTGCTCAAGGAGTCACCAGCGCACCCGCGGCTCCTCAAGCTGTTGGTGCTCCGCAGAGTGTGACTGCCGCCATTCCAGGACCGAGCCAAGTGGCAGCATCAAGAGCGCCGCCCACTGAGGCTACAAGCAATGTGGAGAAGCGGATACCTTCTGCCGACTTGGCCAGGTCTTCCGATTTGGGCACCCGTAAACGCACTTACGACGACGTGCTAAAGCTCCCATCGCACGCGCGGCTCAAGCCTCCGCCTGGGAGACCTGCTGGAGGGTCGCTTGTCGAAGAGTGGCGGCCCAAGAAGAGCGAAGACCCCTGCCCGTGGATCACAACCCCAACTTCCGAGGCGCGGACCAATGTCAGGTGTGTGAGACGTCGCAAGATCTTTACCTGCACGCAACACTAATCGATGATGCAGATTTAACATGGAAATCCGCGATTTCTATGACCATGTGAAGCCTCGCCAGTTCGAAGAGCGTCTGCGAGGCAACCTCGTGGAGGACCTCAATCGGATGCTCGAGAGGAGCGGCAGATGGCAAGGCCGAAAATTCCATTGTTTTGGGTCGTTCATGTCTGGTCTCTACCTTCCGACCGGAGACATGGACCTTGTTTTGTGTTCCAACACCGTTCTCAGTGGCGGCGCCCCTATGCTCATTGGCAGGAATCAGCTTAACAATCTGAAGAGAGACCTCCAGAACAACCGGGTAGCAGTTGAGAACAGGTTCGAGATGATCACCAAAGCCAGGGTTCCACTGGTCAAATACGTCGATAAGGCCACTGGTCTGAAGATCGACATCTCCTTTGAGAACATCGGCGGCATCATTGCCATCCAGACGTTCAAGGCTTGGAAGGAGCAATATCCCGTCATGCCTATTCTGGTCACGATTATTAAGCAGTATCTGCTGATGCGTGGCCTCAACGAACCGGTCAATGGCGGAATTGGTGGTTTCTCTGTTATCTGCATGGTTGTGAGCATGTTGCAGATGATGCCCCAGATCAACAGTGGTGACATGAATCCTGAGCACCACTTAGGCACTCTGCTCATGCACTTCTTTGATTTGTACGGCAATAGGTTCGACCACAAGACGACCGCTCTGAGACTCAACCCACCTGGATACGTGAACAAGGTAAGCTCCAAGCCCCCAAGCCTTCAGGCCTTTACTAGATGCTGACGCCATGCTTTTGAACAGAACCAAGTGACAACTTTCACCTACAAAAACCCCGGACGTCTTTCCATCATCGATCCCAACAACCCCGGGAATGACATTTCTGGCGGATCTATGAATTACCAGCAAATTGTGGCCTCGTTCTCTCAAGCGTACAAGTTGTTGCAAGAGAGGATGTCGCGCATCGCGAAGGGCGAGAGCTTCAAGAGCATTCTCGAAGTTATCCTGGGAGGCAACTATTCCACGTTCCGGGAGCAGCGAAATTACTTGCGCAGTGTGCACGAGAATAGATTCGGCTATTGCGACGAGTGACGACATTCGGGATATCAGATGGGTTGACCTCGTCGGTCACCGCCCATTGGTACTTCACGTTACTTTTCCTGTACAAATACGGCAACATTATCAATGGGGTTCATGGCGTTGCAAGAGGAGAGGCGGCACCTCAAAACCACCTCGGTCGGCACGGGGGCATATTCACTTTCTACATGGACCGACGGTCTCGGCGTTCAAAATACGGGCGGCGGTCTTCGATTACGAGATACCCGGCAGCAGTTTGACTGTCCTGCATTGTCCATTTTCGCTTGGTACCCTGCATTTATCCTCTTCCCTAACAAGAACTCTGCGGTTTTGAGCTTAACTCTGGCAGATTTTATGTATGATAGACTCGTGGTCTTGAGCCGGCATCTCAAGTGTCGATGCTGATGGTCACACGCCCCCTTCTGACTGTCTGTCTATCCTGCACCCGACGACTTGCACATTTGTGAGCTGCAGGACAAGACTGATAGTATATGAGGCGAGGCAGAGGCAGTGGGCACCGTCGAACAAGCCCTAATGGAGACGTCGATATTTAGTCTTTTTTGGTCTTCCCCTCTACTTCGATGTCGTCGTCGATCACTGCACCTTGGTTGATGCGCTCAGCGCACGATACTACTGATTTTTCTTCATAGGACTGTCGATTCTTCGCAAGCCTCCTGCGGAGTCTCTGATCTCGACTAAAGTTGACGCACGGACGCTTGTCATCATTTCATCCAGCGCGCACAACGACGACCTTGGCGGTGGGTTGCTCTTGAGTGATCAAGAGTTACCTATCGCCGCCTTTTCTCACTGCAGACCGGACTTGATGCCTGGCTGTGGAGAGGAAATTGTCTTGATCGATGGTGAATGCTCCGAGTCCGACATACCCCTTGAGGGAACCCACCTGAGGATAAGACCGCTGCACTTGTTCTGAGGTCATATAAGCCGCAAAACCAGAGTTGTGTCTGCGGGTACGGTTTTGCAGTATCAAAAAGCCCTTGGGCATCACAGGTCCTGTGCGTGCCGGTTGAAATCTGCCCAAGCAGGACTGGTGAGCGGGAAAATGCCGACGAGCCAGGGGAGAAGGGATACTGCTTCTCACAGGTGGTGTGCGTACATGGCGTTTATGGTAACGCAATCCCATCTCCAGTGACATTAAACCGGCGTTCCACAATAGCTATGTGTAATCCCCCCACAGCCTTTACACGGCAATTCCATCCTATACCAGCACTCGTTACACTTCCCACAATGCCACGCCCTCCAGTCCATACAGACCCCACAGATAGCACAGTGCCATGTGTCGTCACCGTCCTGCCAGTTGTCACCATAACAGCAAAAGGAGAAGAAGGTCCCACGGTTCAGGGTGGTGTTTGTCGTGAAGGCCATGCGCACCAGCTCCTGCTGCAGCGCAACGACCGTGCTGCTGCTGCTGCTGCCGCTGCTGCCGCTGCCGCCGCCCCCGTCAACATCGCCCAGCTGCCGAGCCGTGGCGGGGAGCTGGTCCCACCTCGCCTTCCAGTCGCGGTAGGGCTGGCCCTTCCAGCGGCCATATCTCGCCTCGACAAAGGCCGCGTCCTCGACGACCATGTCGAAGAGGTACCGGGTCGTCATCAGCTCCGGCCGGACCGTCTTCTGCTTGAGCATCCACGAGATGAAGCACGGGTGCAGCTGGGCCGGTGCCGCGCCGAAGACGGCCTGCATGTTTAGTCTGTTGAAGGGGTTGCCGCACGACGGGCCCCCCTGGCAGCCGCACCTGGCGGCCTGGCACCCGTAGCCCCATCTACTGCAGTCGCAGCTCACACAGGCTTTGGTCTTGGTGTTGTTGTTGTTGTTGCTGTTGGCAGCGCTACATCTACATTGTGTGGTGGAGGCTGGTGGCGGGCTGACATCTACCTGCTGGGGGTGTCAGTTATACTGATATTGGGTTAAATCACGCTTGGATTCGTATAAACTCCTGAAATTCGGTGGCACCATACCTCTGTGATGGGGGCGTCCTTGTGATACCTAAGGCTGAAAGGTTTTTTCAGTGCCTCTAATTCATCATCGTCTAGGCTCATCCTCGAATCTGAGTCCACGTCGTCTTCTGACCACTGCTCTTCAGGGGATGACTCGACATCCTCCTCGTCGTAATAGTCATAATAAGTCCGAGCCCGTTTCGCTGTGGCGGCGGTCTTTGATGGTGATGCGAAGGCCGTTCCCGCCGTTCGTTTAGCACCTGAGAGATTTGGCATGTTCCCCCCGTGGTGATTACTGTAGATTGGACTGATTGAGTGGGTTGGGTTTCAAACACAAATATGTGAGTTGCGTATAATCACGTTGTTGATATGTACTGCTGAAGTCTGGGCGTGGGAGCGTTGAGATTCAATAAGGCATGTTTGCATGGATCGCGTCCATGGGCGACGCGTCCCCATTAAAGTGGCGATTAATAGCAAGTGTCGATGAGCTAACCCCTAAGTCGGGACCCTAACCCCCGTATCCGGGACCAATTGGGGGTGGGTTTATTGGGGGTTGGGGGTTGCTTTGCTACGGGATGAACCTATGAACCACCCAAATCTCAACCAAGGTTGAGCATTTCACTGACCATTCCACTAACACACCTGGAAATTCAGTATTGAAGCAATTTGTTCTTCAAATTCCCATGTCATTTCATTAAGCCGACACGGCCAAATCTAACCCCTCAAGAATAAAGTCTAACAAATAGGTATTTTCATAATGGACCCCCATAAAACAAATGTCCAGTCCTCATTGAATGCCAGCCAAGACATTTCGCGCATATAGAAAATTAAAATCCGAGTGAGTCCTCTCTCTCTCAATCCCGAACGCCATGGATAAATGACAACCCATCATTCCCTGCCTGTCTCATCAAGCAGATGATTGGGGATGGGGGGCGGGGACACAGTCCTCTCTGTTTATGGCTTCTCCAAGGTCATCCACCTCTTACAGGATGGCAATGCCACCGATGAAAGCAGCGAGGACGGAGCCGACCATGGCCAGAGCAGGCAAGTCAATGCCAACAGATGTGCGGCTGCCAGCGCTCTTCTTGCTGCTGCTGCTGCCGCTGCTCTTGGCGGAAGTGCCGGTAGAGGTGGCATACGAGCAGGTCTCGGCGCCGGCGCTGTAGGTCGAAGCGAGGCCGGGGGCGTTGTTGTCAGCACAGCCGAATTGGACGAGGCTCAAGCCGGTGACGGTAGCGCCGGTGTTGTCGTAGACGGTGGCAGGCATGGCGGTGGCAGTCTAAGAGATGGATGGTCAGCACAGGTTCACTATTGAAAGAGAGCAGGCATATGGGTAGAACTTACCACGCTGGTGAGGGATCCAGCGGAAGCGCTGGTGACACCGGAGGTCACGAGGTCATCACCACCCTTGGGGCGGGTGGGCAGGTCCCAGTTAGCCAGGAAGGTGGACTCGGTGATCAGAGAAGCGGCACAGGCGGTCGTCTCTTGGGTCTCGGCGGTCTTGTTGACAGCGGTCAGGGACTTCATGTCGATCTTGCCGAACTCCTTCTGCAGGTTGACGTAGTCCTGGAGGAGGGTGACCTCGTCAGAGCTGTTGACAGAGACAAGACCGTAGTTGTCAGACTCCTGGGTGTACTCGTAGACCAGACCGCCAGAGAGTGTGGTCATCTCAGAGCCGAACAGGACAGGGACGTTGGTGAAGGTTCGCGGGGAGATGTTGTTGCAACCGTACTCGGAGAAGAAGACGGGGATGTCGGTGTTGGCGAACTCGGCAGTGAGGGAGCTGTATCCGGACTCCTGGTAGGAAGAGTCACCGCACCACTCGTAGTCGTTCAGACCGAAGAAGTCCATCCGGGAGTAGGTCGAGTTGTCGAGACCGCAGCCAAGGTAGGCCCAGGTGTCGGTAAGCATGGTGGCGACATCGGCAGCAGAGTAACCGACACCAATCTCCCGAGGGGCGTGCAGAGCCAGGTACTCCTTCAAGTCCCGGACGATAGCACGGATGTATGCGGGCGCATCCTTGGAGCTGTCCTCGTTCAGAATCTCATTGCCGGCGAAGAAGCCCAGCAGGTTGGGGTAGCCCCAGAAAGCCTCGACCATCTGGAAGATGTGGTTCATGTAGTCGAGAGTGTAGGTGCTGGCGGGGTCAGAGCGGTCGATGTATTGGCCAGACAGACCGCTGTTAACGTCGATGATCATGTACATGCCAGCGGCGTTGAAGATGGAAACACATTCATCGTGGTTCAGATCGGGGGAAAGGTTGTAGATCCGGATGGTGTTCACACCAAGCTGTTGCATGAGAATAGCATCTCGAAGACAGGCGTTGGGGTCGCTGAGAGGGTCGGCCTTGGCACTGAAGCCTGAGCTACCACCGGGCTGGTATCTGTTTTTCGTTTGGTCAGCCTACCACATATATTTTTATAGGTAGAGGTAGAGAGAAGGGCGTGGTGTTTCGTACGTTACACCGATAATGTCAAACCGGTCGCCGGTAGCGTTGTTGATGAAGTTGGAGCCAGAGATGCCCACGTATTCGACTGCCGAAGCAAGGGTCGAGAACAGCGTTGCCGCTGTGGCCAAGGTAGCTTGTGTCTTCATTTTGTTGTTGTTGTCGATTAAGCGATTAAGCTGTGAAACAGACGTTGAAGAGAAGAGGCCCAATCGGGAATCGCGCGCAGTTTGGCAGGTCTTGGCAAGCACTGATAAGTTCCGACCGAACTGTCGGGATGTAAATACCTTATGTACTTTTGAGGTCGAAAAGGAAGATGTTGATAATGGGAAAGTAGAGAGCGGATATGACTTAGTCAAACGAACGACTGTGAACCTAAAGGAGGCTGGTATGTGGATGAGAAAGATGAAAGACAACGAAGAGAAGTCATGCAGGAAAGAGTTGCTGAAAACCAGTCAAGTAAAAAGGTCGACTGGGGATATCAAGAACGACTTGATGTGAGTGGAGTTACCGTGCAGGAACGGAGTTGTTACCGGCATCAACGTTCAATCATTTCGATTTTAAGGGGGTGGAGACGGTGGGTTTCTCCATTGGTGGGTCTCAAAGGGTGATTACGACGCCCTCCAATATCACCCAGGTCACCCTCCACTGCCCTCTTCCTTCCTGCCTTCCAAGGTTTTTTTGTTGCTGATCAGGGCTGTTTCTTCTGTTTTACCTGTTTTAGCACTGGTCCCTTGGTGGGTCGTGGTTGGACGGCATCCGCTCCCGTCCCGCTTTGCCGCCCTATGGATATCCACTCAGACTGCTTAACCTCCAGATTGTCTCCACTACTCCATCAGCCGGGGATGCTCGTCAAACGGCAACGCTGACATCATCCGTTATCCACAGTCTGGAGCAACAACACAACCTTTAATCTGGGCTTTGAACAATCCGCTCGTGTTCAGTCAGCCGCCAGTCAACACCACGGCATCATTACGGCCAATAAACTTCCTGGTAGGGCCTGATCGGCATTGAACTTCTGGGGTTATGCACAAAAACCCCTTGACCAGCAGCCAGTCAGGAGAGTGAGCAGCAGAGCTAGATGCATTGATCCCTCCAGCTTCACCTTGAGCATTCATTTCGATAGCCCGTCGGCTGCCCCTTATGTACACCACAGGAGAAGATCGATATCCTGTTAGCACCAGATTTGTTCCAAGTTTGAATATCGCCATGCTAGCATGCAGGCATCAAGCATGCCATGCCATGCCCGCTGGCCTTGCAGCACCTCGTACCCGTAGAACACCCCAGTCTACCTGGGCACACGCTTTTCTGCCGCTGTCTTGCACATTCAACACATCGATTTCGCAATTTTTGAGTCGAGTCGATGCACAGATCAACCATCTCAGAACAGTACTGTAAACACCTACGATCCACAGACTATCTAAGTATTTAGTAAGTGTTAGAAAGGCTAGAAAGGAGAAACGAAGAGCTCAATCCAAGACACGGCCACAGTAAGCTGACAGGCTGATGAGTCCTCCTCGCGCCCCAGGGTCAGGAAAGGAACTCGTAGATGAGTAAGCCTCCATGAACCACCACGCAGTACTGCGTCCAGTGCGTCGTAATATTATCCTGCGAGTTGTGGTTAGTGCGCACCAAAACCCGCACCCCTTTTTTTAATACCCTGCTCTGGTTAACTGGGGGAGGGGGCCGGGGGCATCTTTATGCACGTGGATGATTAATACCGAAACCGGGGGATCTTCAAAGCACCTTATGTACTGAGGTTGATTGCATGCCAGGACATACCTCGAGTAACACGAGTGGCGATGTGGGTCTTACTGTCCACGATACTATTAATATGTCGTAGCGCAGGAACGAAGGACGCAAAACATCGATGCTCCCTGTTCTGACCGACCTCCAGGGCTCACAAGCTTTTGTGTGTATGGCTTACCGAACTTCTGATCCAGATCTATCGGAGATCCGCGAAAGGCTTTTACGATGTAACACCTGCCAGTATATCATTTGAAAATGGTATTAGCATTATGCCTCCGACGCACCCATTATAAGCTTCCACGACGTCGGACGCCTTCGAAATACTGTTATGAGACAAATGCTATAGATTTCTACAGCAATTCACAATGACTCTCACTGTAAATATGGTATGGTATAAGATTTGATTGGACTGAGAGGCGTTCAAGTTTCAATAGCTCTCAAAGGGGGATATAGTACTACTACATAGGGCACCTCCCCTATCCAATGTGTTTAGCCTGCAGACGCCTGGGCATTTCTGAGGAGTACCCGGACACTACGGAGGAACAGGAAGATGATGAGGAAGAAGACCAAGTAGGCCAGGGACCCATGCTTCCCTGCGCGCAACTAGCCAGCAAAAGCCCCAAAGTTGAAGTGACTGTCGTCCAAACCGCCCCTAGCCACGGTGGAACGCCTCCTTCCGCAGTTCTGTCTGGAAGACACACAGCGCCTTGACGTCGCCGTCCAACGATAACGACCCGGACAGAGTTGAGGCTGTCGCGTCCCCCCTCTGTGGTGCAGCCCCATCTGGCACGACGTCCGCAGATTCCCCTCTTACAGACCTCGAGCGCGCAGACGCCTGCATCCGCCACTAAGGACAGGAGACGGCGAGCCGTCTCGCGATGGCAAATCCGGCGGATGCCAAGTCGTGGCTTCTCCCTGAGCGAATTCACGATCATTGGTACGCTTGGGGGATCCTCGTGCTCGACCGCTTGTAGGAACGCTGGGAGGAGGCCCTAGACTATCTGGAGGAACACCTCGAGGAGGATTCGTGCTTCGTCAGAGAGGATGACGCCCTCCGCGGCCCTTTCGGCGATCTCTTGAAAATCTGCTGGCAACCACGCGAAGAGATCTGGGAGCGCTGGGAGGAGCGCGTGACGCCCGAGTCTCGTGTTTGTGTGAGCCGGATATAGCTGGAGTTGCTCGGACGTTGACTGGGACCTCAGGGGTTGTTGCGATGTGTAGCTGGCTTTCATGGGCACTTCTTGCCAGAAGGGACCCTGGGTCGAGAGTTGGAGGCAGCCAGAACAAGATACAGAGATAACAATGGAAGATAATAGAGAATGAGAACGCGGCCTTCTGCGCATGAAACTGTCAAAAAGAAATCAGTCATAGTAGTCAGTCAATGACTTGGTCTCGTGCTTTGTAACCTTGGGTGGCATGGTTTATAATGCCATTATCCAGTTCAAAAAACTAGCCGTCTGTTTATATACATGGAAGACGAGAATAAAATGAAGAAAACAAAGGCAAAAGTATCTTGAAAGATCGAATACAGTTATGCAAGTCGAAGAAGATTTGTTCGTTCCAGATTGGTAACTATACGATCAGTCAGATCTACCTAGGTAGTTTGACGACCCGCGCACTCCCGTACCTGGAGCAGTACATATGTAGACTCTACCCAGGTGGTTACAGACTGAACAGCCAGTTCGTGCCTGAGACATTGTGAGTCCAGGTCTAACAGCATGGTTCCTGATGCAATCCCTAGAGCTAACCAGTTGACATGGAATTACTGTCTTTATATGCGACCACGACTGGAGGTCTATGAACAGGACCTCTGCTTTTCGGTATCGATCCTACCGCCAATGAGTTTATAGGTGTTTTGCAGAGCGCTGCATCAACTCTGAACATTACTTCAGGGATAGTCTCTGGGACCAGTGACACCGACATCACTGGTCATATGTAGCAAGAAGCACCTGAACTGGTTGGTGAAGTAGACTGCGTATATACAGGCCGTGCAATTCACTTCCAGTAACTATCCCCAGCTTCACAATGATCACGAGCGACCAGGCCTAATGGGAGTATCTTCTTTTGGAAGCAATACAGAGAATTTGTCATAGATCTTCAAACACCAGCCTATTTCACATGCAAACAACAGACCTCCATCGCGAAACGCCTCTATATATCCTGTAGCACCCCAAATCTATATGTTGGCCGCTCAAGTGCCCATATACCAGTCCTAAATGTATTGGAAGTACCACCTCGATAGCTATCACTTCCCACCCTCTTCAAGACCGCACCTTCCTGCTACCCATCACTTGCACCAACGCGACCGACGACACTATCAGCCCCGGCCCCTCACCACAAAACTCCACCGTGAGCGTCACCCCCAGCCCCCGCGGGTTCTCATTGAACCGCATCCCGTTATCCTCCTCGCCGTAGATCACACTCTCGATATGAATCCGGAAGTCCCTGTCCGCAGGCAGCGGCCCCTGTTGGTGCCGCGCAGGCCCGCACTGGTCATCACCCTCCAGCTCCTTTCCCTTCTCCGACGACCACAGCAGGTCCCGCCCCGCAAAGATATCGGCGCGCGTGACCCTGGATCGCCCGGGCGGTGTTGTTTGCCCGGCGTGGTGCGGGTGGGGGGCCACACTCACCTCGAGCGCCGTCGACACGATCGCGTAGCCGGCGGCGAGCGAACCGCGCGGCGTCTCCTCCTCCGGGGCGCGGAGCGTCGGGAGGGGGAAGTGCACCTTGCCCACTACCGTCGCCGTCGCTGCCGCCGCCGCCGTGGTAGTTTCGGCATATGTTGACGATGAGGCGGAACCGGGGGCAGGCCGAGGAGGGGTGAGCACAACCCCCTGGCTGTGGTGGGCGATGGCGACGGGGTGCTCGGCGTCGGAGAGGGCTGCATTGCCGTGGGCGGTGGAGACGAGGGTCTCGCATGGGCCCGAAAGGGTGTTCATGGCGGGCAACGATGTGTTGTTGATGACTTGGAGCCGGTGTGTAGACCAACTGATCAAATACCTGAATAGGCGAGGCTGAGCTGATGATATATCTGAGCGGGGTTTTTATTGAAGTGATGATTTGCTTTCCCGCCACGCAAGCATTCGGCTGAAGAATGAGTATGAGCTGAAACCTCAAGGTGGGTAACTTTAAATCTCTCGTACCATCGTTGTGATTCGTTTAGAAACGAGAAGGTCGTAACGCTGTGTCATAAGCTGTGCTGGCAGTTGATCCAGCCCAGAACTTCCGAGTGTTCGCTGGCAGCAAGCAGCGATCAATACTTCCGAAACCCACAACATATGGATGTACAGCATGGACTACACCACTGACTGTTCTGCTTCCGGCTAGTCTAGTACTGTTCCCTCGCAGCCTATTATGTTAACCGTTATGAGAAGCATTGTTTCCAATGACAGTAGAGTGATCTTGCTTCAGGTTACAATCAAGTACAAGCCTCGATCCTTTGGACCTGGTTGCAGCTCACGCCAAACTCGGAAATATTTAACTATGGGAGTGAGTGGAGGGAGGATGAACAATGGCCCTTGCGGTATACGAGATCCTCGGAAGCCTTGATCGACGGTGACAGCGTGCCTGTATATGGCACTGGCGGGATTAGCGACGCGAATATTGGCGACAGGACAGATCGGAGGGAAAGGATGGGTCCTGCGTGAGGCTTCGTTCGTCTATATAAATCAGACAGCAACGCAACCGAACAGGCCTCTGGAAATCAGACTTGCTAGAGCACCTTCCTCTTCGACTTTCAACTACAATTACAGTTTGCCCTCTTCCAATTTGATCAGATCCCGCATAACTTCATTATGGACCTACCTCAGATCTGCACCCAGATGCCCGTCCCGCCAGAACTCCAGGCGACGGCAGACACTCTTGCGATCCAGGAGAATCCCCTCAACGGCCACCAGATCACGGCCGGCGAGTCTATCCTCGGCGATGACTTGAACAGACTCGCCCTCCCTATTGGTACCATGTGGCGTACCGGCCGGACCCTACGGGTCAAGATTCTCAACGGGTCCCAGAAGATCCGAAGCAAGATCCGGCACTACTCCAGCCTTTGGACACAGAACGCCAACATCCGGCTCGAGTTCGTCGACTCGGGCAACGCCGAGATCCGGGTCAACATCAACTCGAACGGCTCGTCCTCGTCGTACGTGGGCACTGGAAATCTGGCCATCCCGCCGGACCGGCCCACGATGAACTTCGGCTGGCTGACCGACTCGAGTTCCGAGACCGAGTTCTCGCGCGTCATTACCCACGAGTTCGGCCACGCGCTGGGCTGCATTCACGAGCACCAGTCCCCCAGCGCCAACATTCCCTGGAACAAGCCGGCCGTATACGACTACTACCAGAAAACGCAGAGCTGGAGCCCGGCCCAAGTGGATGTTAACATCTTCAGACTGTATAGTGGCTTGACGACCCAATTCTCGTCTTTCGACACGGGCTCAATCATGCTGTACGCCATCCCCGCCTCGCTGACCACCAACGGCTTCTCTACGGGCTGGAACACGCAGCTGTCCGAGACGGACAAGTCCTTCATCAAAGCGGCCTACCCGGCCCACCCGGCCCACCAGGCCTACCAGGCCCGGGGGTTTGACGTCGCGTTCTTCAATACCATGGAGGTGCGCCACTGGAACAAGCCGGCCAAGGAAGCCATCAAGCAGCAGATGTTCCCCAAGAAGTTTGACGCCCCGCCCCAGATGGCCCTGGGCCTCAACTGGCTCGACGTTGCCAACACGGCCAACGTCCGCGTGCGCGCCCTCGCCAACAAGATCACTACCGAGTCGGCTGAACTGCACATCGACACCTGGGGGGACACGACGCTGTACTCGGCGGGCTGCACGTGGCTCACCACGCCGGCGTCGCCCAGCTCGGACTTCCAGGTGGGGCAGTTCAGCACCGAGGACGACCACGCGTGGACCAAGCCGCAGCAGAAGACGTCGCGGCGCATCGGCTTCGGGCGGGCCTACAGCGCGCCGCCCAGGGTCGTCGTGTGGCTCAACCAGCTGGACATGGCGCGCGACAAGAACTGGCGCGCCTCGACGGCGGCGACCGACATCGACGCCAGCGGCTTCACCCTCCACCTCGATGCCTGGGGGGACTCGACGCTCACGTCCGCCGCGGCGGCCTGGATCGCATACCCGGCCGACAAGCCCGGCGTAGTCAGCGGTAGCTACAACACGCAGGACGTCCGGCCGTGGGACCAGCCGCAGCTGAGGACCACCGGCCGGGCCGACTTCCCTGCGGGCGCGTTCCAGGGAACGCCGACGGTGCTGATCGCGCTGAACAAACTGGATGTCGGCAATGCGAACAACCTGCGGCTGAAGCTGAGTGCCGACTCGGTGTGCAAAGACGGTATGAATTGGCACATTGATAGCTGGTGCGATACGACGCTGTACTCCGCCGGTGCCTCGTACATTGCTTTCACCTAGGGCATGGCTACAGTGTGTAGTTGCCCGTAGTGGGAAGATTGATGATAGGGCCAAGTGGAATATTGAGGAGAGGAGGGGGGTGGGGCGTAGCAAGTAAGCAGCCGAGAAGGGCCACTTACACCCACCTGTCCCCAATACAGTGAGCAAGAATTCGGATGGACCATGTACATGTGCGATCTTTCCCAGGTGCCCTTGACCAATGTTTCTGTGCACATAGCGAGACACATCGATCAGAGTTTGGTATCAGCAAGACAATTTTGTAAGCCTGGCCGATTTCTCGGGCCTGCAGATAGACACCTGTGGTAATTATTGATCGGAAGTTGCATCCCGACGAAGATGGGAGATAGTGACAACGCACATGATGGCCTAGCTTTTGGCAATGGAAATGTAATATTCGCGGATCTTGAGTCAAAGAGCACATCGTCGCCCGCACATTCACAGGCCCCTCCGTTCACTAAACCCATGTCTTCAGTTTACTTTTCACCTTCCCGACCTTTACTTCAGCTTTCGTAACTTGCCCATTACTCTCACAGCGAGAGTCCAGAGCTTGAGAGATCCCCTCACTCTGTATAGACTCGTTAGCCCTAACAATTCCCTCCTCTATCTCATCTATCGTCAGCATAAGGATAAGCTCTTACATATAATCCTTCTACTCTTTGAGCTACTCCCGGAACTATAGTATCCGTTGGCCTGTAACCTGTACAATACCTACTAGGCACCATTACTATAATTACAGTCTGAAAAGATAAAAATATAGTTTGTATGATAATACTAATAAGCGTCTCAAGATATAGTCGCCTGTAATTATACATCTACTGCTTTCTATTAGGATTCTCGCTCTTGATATACTGGATCACGTCGAGGAGGCATCTAGTTATTGCAAGCTTGATAAACTCTTGAAAGGCAATATACCCGGCTTTGTCGTGCGTCTTCCGGTCGTTTTGCGAGCAAGAGGGCGAGAAACTATGTACTAGACTATCTGCAAGCAGAGAATGCAGCACCTCGTTATTGTTCTCGGCGTAATAGTCTACATATCAACGTCTTCGCCGCCTGCAGACGCTTGGACTCTATTAAAGAGATACAAAGTTCGTGCTCGGTGAAGGCACGCAGTAAGCTAGTGGGGATGATAAGTTCCTGCAGCAACCGAATAAGAAGCCAGTGTGAATGTGAAGGCAAAGCTATGGTTAGGGAGAAGGAAGTTGATAAGTAATCACGACTCCTGCCGTGTCATCTTCGGCCACCGTCTACAACCAAGCCATTTCACACGTAACATCGGCGAGAAGGTAAGAGAATAGGAACTTGGGGGAGGACGAGGGATCATGTATGGAGTCAATTAAACCCTAAATACAGACGTGGGATTTCAGTTCACTCTGGGCCAAAAAATTCCCAGACTTTGCACTCAGTCAATCGTGTATTTCATATTCTGGCTACGTCGCAAATGTAGCCCACCTCACACAGGTAGATGAATACACGGTCGAGGTCATTCAGTAATCAATTGATCTTGATGACCATGAAGATGTCGGGTTGACTCCGGTACCTAGCTGAACCAAGACCGTAGTGGACCTCTCTCTATGTTCCTCTTCCGTACCAATCCAATGTGTCCCATGCTAACATGTCAACTGGTTGCACGTAAGAGGCCTGGGCATCACTCGTGATCCATAGCTACCCAGATAAAAGTAACGGTCCAAGATGGAGCGGGACATACAACCAAATGAACCAAGGGGTTTCACAGCAAAGCAACATATATTAACAATGTTGACAATGAGTAGATAGGTCCCAGTGAAGTCGTGAAGCAAAACGCGCTGAAACGCGGTTTCCCTTACGTTGCGTTAAAGGTTGGTTGACGGCTGGAATGTTCCAGATTGATATTATTCTACATATTAAGCGCTTGGGTAGGTAAGTATGGAAGAATAAAATGCAGATCTGAATCAACTGAAGCAGCTGCTTGTCACACAACCTGTGCTTGTCCTAGCAACAGGTTTGTGTGACGTTGCATACTAGGTAGACAACTGCGCATGATTAGGGGTCCAATTCTTGAAAGTGTCTTGCCGCAGTCACGACCTCATCATGGTGTTTGGTTGGTGGTAGCACAAGTCGTGCACATCACCGGCGCGTGCAGTAGGGCGGGTGGGCGTTCATCCCGGCCTTCTGGGAACAAGGCATGAGAACTCTGCTATACCTATGCCGTAGACTAGATTAAATGGTAGTACTACCTAAACGATAAGGTAGAGATAAATTTTATAATCTGGGCGTAGCGGCTGCAGACTTGCAAGATGCAATCTTAAACAATGCGACCACCTGCCGAATCTTGTCGATAAGTAATGCTGCATCCCTGCTGCGCGGGTCCACATCGCGGGACTAGATCGCCGTCTGCATTTGCCATTTGGTCATGATGGCGTTTTTGGACCGCGGCCGTGGCCGTTACTCCGCGTTTAACTGAAAATGGCGCGTAGAGGCGAGTGAGGCGTGTGAGATGAGATGTGCTGCAATGAGCGACACTTGGGGGCCCCCCTACAGTACGTGTTCACACCGCGGTCCTCTCTTGAGGTTGGCGTAAGGGATCGCCGTCCCTCGGCGATGTCCATGACTCCCATGACCACCTGAGATTTTGTTTTACGGAGTACATTTCGAACCATCTTTCTGGAACCATTCTATGTGCGGGTCTGCTGGAGCTTTTCAAGTTCAATGTTCCGCCTTGTGCAGATGTATCCACCACTGTGAGTGGGCGGGGCTCCATCAAATTGGCATGCGGGGCGATCAGGTCAACAATGCTCTCGGCTTCAAGGGAGATCCTGTCCAAGACACAATACCGACAAATGGCCTGAACGGCTAGCTTCAACTTGTCCACTGCCACGTTTTGTTGCCAAAACCCCGTCTTTAGGGAACTTGGTCTATTCCATCATCAGAATGACTGGAATCCATACATGCTATGGTGAACACTAAGCTGAACCCAAACACTGAATATGAAGGGACATGAATGGTGCGGATTTCAGTTAGCTCCCCCTGTCCGCCCAAAATCAATTGCCACGCTACGCCATGTGTAATCAATGACCAAATCTGCTTGATGCCGAACTCTGTTGAAACACTTGTATTGCTACCATTGACGTGGGTGTCATAGAGGCCCAAGTCATGTACCAGTAAAGACAATAATGGCTGCCATAGGGCAGAAAATTGGCATAGAAAGCCTTATGCCCCGCTCTACGGGGACCCGGAGGGACGAGAAAGGAGCAGGCCGGGAAGCTGCTCTTCAACATTGATGTTGGAACGTAGCAAAACGTGCAACCTGGTCTCCGCCCGGAACGATCACAATCAAAGTGGGGTCCAGTACGCAGCTGGTGAAAGCCAACTGCGATACGGGTCAAGGTCGACTTGTCAATATTAGGAAGCCATGAGGGGATTCCTACCTAAATTCCCGAGGTGCAATCAAATGACATCGAAAGGCCGTACGTACAGGCCGATCGACAGGCTTTGGTATAAAGCTTCTTGGAGATGGAGAAGTGTCTGATTGCAGTCTGATCACAGTCGACCCGATTCGGATGGGTCATGTCTGAGTGTGGACACTGGACAAGGAATGGTTCGTGGGCATACTCGGTACTGTAGAGACGGTGCCCCCAGCTCAGCATGTCACATCTCGAATGTTCGCAGCCGTCCGACAAACGAACCGTTGGATAATATTCGACTCTGGCCGGTAATGGGATCAGCTGTTCGGTCGCACACAGTGATTCCTATGGCCCCAGTACGAAGTAAACAAGGGTCGATGGGCCCCTATCTGGGCCTGGTTGCCAGCAACGTTCTCAGGCCTGTGGTACAATCGTCAATGAAGATTCGTTCATCCCAATCCGTGCTTGTCCTTGTCTCCAGTTTAAATGGAGAATGACCCAGCACTTTGGTTGCACTTGAGCCTCCGGAGAAGGCAAGTGCTCATTTATCGTTATCAATCTATGGCGTGGCAGCGTATTAACGGTACCGGTTTATGTATGTACCAGTAGACCGAACGACCGAGGTGAGATTTCGTGATGGCCATTCCTTCACGGTCGATCGGAGCTATCCATGTGCATGTAAGTGACAAGTGACGGAGAATTCTTCCTGGAGACTCCATTTTCCGGGTTTGCTGACCGACGGGCCATGGATTATTGTGAAGACCTCAATCATTTACCGGGGCTTGTTGGGTTGAAGAGAAGGAAAAAAAAGGGGCAGCGAACTCGTGGCGGCTTGGATTTGTCGGGTGGTATTGACTTGCCGACTGCACCATTGACATCCCACCTTCCCCTTCCCTGTCACTTCCCTGTTTCCCCTTGTTACTTCCCTGTCACCTCCCTGTCACCACCCTGTCCGTACCTGTCCGTACCTGAAGCTTGTCCTTTTCGGGTAAGAGTTTGGTTTTCGATTCTCAGGCACAGGCCTCTCATTCGTCCGCGGGTCGGCCCCGGACACATAACCCCCTTGCTGATGCACGGACGCACAATTCAGGGGTATGTAGCACACCTGGTGAATTTAAGAGGTCTGTTCTGATTTTCTAAGAAAGTGCCTATTAAGCATCCAAGTATGTACTTTACTTACTGTGCAGTACAGCCAAGACCGACCACACCTCTATTGCACTTACTTGGCTGAGGGATGTAAACACCAGCCGTCTAAGCCGTCTCTACACCACCATTGCATCCGATCGGGAAGCAGGCTGATCTTCTGATGTAGAGGGTACGGTTCAGGAAGGGATCTGATGTTCATGTTGGACGCTGGGTTGAGGCAGAATCATTGCTCTCTGAGACACCCAATCTCAGTATGGAGGTGGAGGTCTGAGAGCATCGTTGGTTGCTTCAGACTGTTCCAAGTTTAAGTCAGCTCGGGATGGCATGAGACGACGGCCGGCGTACACATTGGATCAGCTCAGGCCCCAGCGGAGCCGTAGCGAATAAATCATTCTGGCCCAGTGTCCATCGGGGCAACATCGATAAACAAGACCACCAACCCATCGGGTAGTCGATGGAGAAATTCTGAGCCTAGTCCGTATGAAACTGGAAGTGGGCGCTGTAGTGCCAAGGCTGGATTCTAGCCCCGGCGACGTATGCAGCCCCGCGAGTATAGTGTTTAAATAGGTAGAGGGGACGTCTGGTCTAGAGTATAAGTCCCCCTCCTTCAGGCACAATCGGTTGACGGCGTCCGTTGTTTCAGGTAACCATGCCGGGGAGAACGCCACCCAGCATGAGAAAAGCAGCAACAGGCTCACAGAAGCATGAACGACCGCGAGTCGAGGGGGGATTCCGCCTGGCCAACAACTCACTGCGGACAATCCTGTCACCCTCGTCAGGAGCACTCTGGGTCTTAGGGTTGGTGGTTCAAGCGAGGCCCAAGGAGGCCGCAGATATGGTGGCGGCCCAATGAGCTCTCTCCTCCAGG